>APFE031483448.1:192123-237774 GCA_000404065.3 Pinus taeda | reverse complement strand
ACTAAGATATATCGAGTGATGCAGATGGGTAACTAATATTTGTCATTGAGCTTAAGTCTAAGAGTATTGAAGAAATATTAAAGGGATGTAATGAAAAGCATGGATAGGTAAAAATATGGGATTAATAACATAACAATTTTTCCATCAACTATTGACATTATTCTCATATCTTGACATAATTTAGATGGTTATGGAAGATTTAAAATCTAGTAATTGACTTTCTATTGGTTGATGAGATTATTTCCATTACATAATAGATTTTGGAATTGAGATAGACCAAACATGCTTTTAACTACGTGTTTTGGAAAAATTGAAATCTTGATACTAATAGGCTAGAACACATGGTGGGAATGTAGAGCCATGTAATGAAACCACCAGGATTTTAATATGGGAAAGTATGTGGTAAATGTACATGGCTACTAAGACGTAAATGGTGATACGTAAATTTGGATAGAATTTGATTGTGTGGCATGCCATCATGGAATATTGAATCCAAAACCTAGGAGACTTGATTCATTAATTGTACTCAAGTGTAGAGGAAAGGAGGAGAGCGAAGTGGATGAAAAGTAAAACCCTTAATATGGATGAATTTAAAAATTTTGGAAATCCTATACATGATAGTTTTGAAATATGGTTGATTAGATATCCAAAATAAAATAAAGGGGGGTTTTATTGAAATTCCTAGATTTGTATCGACCAAGAAGGATGACGTGTATGATATAATCCGTGGTTGTACATATAGTTGACATGTGCATGGTGAAGCTTCCATAGGTTAGCTAAGAAGACATTGTATGGTGTTAGTATAGGGGAAATGAATTTCTTATTCCCACCATGTGAGAATAGTATGGAGGTGATGTGGCAATAGGGAGATTAAATCTCACAATACCTATAACTTTGTGGCTAGAACTTAGAATTGGCTGAAATTTATATCATTTAAAATATTTTGATGAATGGAACATGATCAAAATCTAAGAAAAAGAAGGTTAAGATGACTAAAACAAAAAGAATTTTTTTAATGCCATATCTTAAGCTACACTAAAGGATTGAAACTTAATCAAAATAATGAGACCCTATAAAAAGATTATATACCAAGTTTTATAATGGTTATTCGTCATCCCAAATTTCTACATATACACAAATGTATTAATTTTTAATAATTACGGTATGTTACATGTTGTACCTTTGAATGAAACTTAAAAAATTTGTATAGTTAAAATAATCAAATAAATTAACCTAAACACAAATTTGTTTGTTTAAATGGATAAATTTATCAATATAAAAAAAATAAAAAAGCAGAGAGATATTCACCCTATTTCCAATAGACATATCAAACAATCTTGGTTTATTTATGAAAAATAAATTCTTGAATAAAACACTTCTTGAGATTTTATATTTTATTACTAAGGGAATATTTGATGGAAATATATTATATTTTTATATTCATTATAAAATATCAGTTATACCAATGTATTTAGATTTCATCTGGTCAAGAAGAAACAAGATCTCGTAGGCCTATAACATTTTCCATGTTCATTACTTTCAAAACAAGTGTTGCATGTAGCTCGTAGTCCCTGTCGTAAGCAAATGGCCTCCATCAAGCACAAATGAATGAAGCTCTTTTTTGATTTGTGCAAAGAAGCTAGCTGACATCAATTCATGTGGGTGCTGCGCAGGACGATCATACTATCATAACGGTGCTTGAAAAAATATTGGATAATATTTTACAGGCGCTGTGGATTGTTTTGCTTCTTTAACGATAGTTACACCAAGTATCAAATAGACAAATCTAATCAGTTAATAGTTGAATGATATCTGCAGGACTTTTCGTTTCATCCAAGATGGGACGACGACGGTAAGAGGAAACATAATGCACAAGTCGATCACTCGAAGAAGGTTGGAATTTTAAATTTATGTTAATGTAAATTCGATAACAGTGATTATTTTTTAATACACTCGATTTTAGGTTTTGAATATTTTAGAAACGGTTAAATTTATTTGTATTTATATATGTAATTTTTTTTTTATAATATCTTTGTATTTAGATATGTAATTTTTTTATAATAATGGATTGAAAGCAGTTATTTTCAGAAGAAGAAAAATATGACATTTACTAGTTATTTTAAATTATTCATTTGCAATTTAAAAAGCGAAACCATTCGAATATATTCAATATGACCTAAAAAAATTATTTACAATTAAAAAAAACTATTCTACATTCAATATGACCTAATATATGATAAAAATTAAGCTTGTTTAGGAAAATAATCAATTATTAACTAACTAAGATAATAAAAAATGGTATGTTTGGTTTTTAGAATTATTTATTTCACGAATCAGATATGATGTAAAAATCAGAAAGAAATAAAATTACTAACTTTTATATTAAGAATAGTTTTTTATATGAACCTCCATTATATACGTCATTTATTACAGATATAAAGACACAGAACATAGAAAAAGACGTGGGGCAAACATTTGAGAAATGCATGAAACCCACCTGTCACATCAGTGCTATTTCATAACCTCATAAACTCTTCCTAATTTCTTAACGGATGTGTGTGTCCTCTCCTGTTAGTCGAGCGGCTGGAGTGTTGTGGACTCCCAGGCTTGCATGCAAGCCACGTGTACCCTTTTCTTCATTTCTAAATGACATTTGACCATCCTTATTATCTCAGCGTGTTGGGCCCAGTCGATTGACATTTGACTGCAGATCAAGAGGTCACTGGTTCGAATTGGGTTGGGCCCTATTCCATTTCAGCTTTGGCTTTGGCTATGCGAGTTCACAGGTTCGAACCTGGTTGGGTTCTCAAGTTTCTAGATGTTAATTTAAATTGCTAAATACAAGAACCTGCGGGTTGGGCCCTCTTCCAAACACGCTAGCAACGTTGGGCACTAAATCATCTAGCACGCGACACAATCCAGTGTGGCAAACAAATGATTGAATCAATCTCTCTGAAGGCAACGCAGTACAAGATGGTTGATGTAATTTGTTTGCGGGAGGAGGAAACAAGCAGCTGCAGTGGAGCGCCTGCTTATACGGATAATAATAACAAAGGTTGAAGTGGAAGTGGAAGGGGAAAGGGAAGCAGGGTTATAAATGCAGTGGAGCGCCTGCTTATACGGATAATAATAACAAAGGTTGAAGTGGAAGTGGAAGGGGAAAGGGAAGCAGGGTTATAAATGCAGTGCTCAACGCACTGTGTGTGGCTAGAGGGGTTTACCGGATTAGGAAATTCTCCAAGTTCACCACTCGGCAGGATGTGTGTGGCTAGAGGGGTTTACCGGATTAGGAAATTCTCCAAGTTCACCACTCGGCAGGATCAGACGCGAATTGTTGCAGAAGCCCTCTGCAAAGAGAAGGTTTCTATATCCACTTGTCCTATTGATTTCATTAGTGGCAAATGCTTGGTTTAATTCAGGGTTAGAATACAAACAAAATTGAATTTGTTATTTGTTTCTATCAGCCATCAAGTGAACAGGGCATCCTATGACTTATTTCAATCTCAAGTATGGTGTTCATCTCAGCCTTTTATTCTCTATTTGTTTGGATTCCTTGTAGAAAATAGTACTGGAGTCGCAACACGTATCTTATGAATACTTCGTTTTATTTTAGTTGACAGGTTAAAATAGATTTGATTTGGTGGTCGAAGCAACACGTATCTTATCAGTAGTATATTTTATTTTAGTCACAGAAAAAAACACCTGACTTGAAAAAAAACACCAAGTGTTCCTTGTATAAAATTTGCTGCATCGGTATAAAAATATCATTTAGCTCTATGAATTATAAATAACCATAGTCTTTCAAAAGCGTAAAGTATAAATATTAAACAGAAGGTATGAACTGTAAATAGCAATTTAATTAGGGTTTTAACTGAAAGTGCTAATAAAACGACAACATTCAGCTGAGAGCATTGTTGCAAAAGGAAAAACTTGTAGCGTTTCTTATTTGGAAATGTGGTATTCTACGATTTTCTGCATCAATGCTTTGTATTCGGTGAGTTGTAATTTTTTTAATTAAAATCTTTTGCTTTAGCCTGAAATCTATATGGTTCCTTTGCTATTCTCACTGGCTCTTCAAATGATTCCGAATACGGATATGGGAAGAAAACTATGTTTCCACGTCATCACATTCCAATCACATTTATAATTTGTTATTTTAAAATCTGATTTACATTAATAAATTTACTATAAATATTAAAATGAAGTATTTACCACTATTTCAAATTTATAGTAATTTTAAAAATATATATTTATTAAATAATCTAAATGAACATTAAAATCAAATATAATATTAAAAACTTTTTAAAATAGTTTTAAAACATTATTTATTAAATAAACATATGAGCAAATTAAATATAATATTAAAAACTTTCTAAAATGTTTATATCGCTATAAAATCTCTATTATATTTTGTTTACAAAATTTAATATTATGAAAGAATAACTTTAACGGTAACGTGGATAGGCAAAGTATTTAATATCGCCATAAAATCTCCATTATCACTTTGTTTCCCAATTTAATAATATGAACGACCAACTTTAAACCATATCCAGAATATTCTGAATTATAATTACATAAAATATAATTAAATATTGTATATAATGAATTGTAAATTGAATTTTATGTTGAATTTTGATTTGTATTATTTAAACATTTTTTATTGTATATAAATTTAGCATTCTCTAAAAATTAGAAAAACCTCTAAAAAAAATCTCACTAAAAACAATTCAGGGAAAAATTATTTATCTATCCTAAATTATAACAGGGTATACTCCTTAAAAAAAAATCTAACTCTCCCCCGAAAAGACACCCATGTTGAATGAGAGCATGTTGAATGACCATCAAATATCAGTACCAGTCTTCTGCATGTGGCTTCCACATAGGTGATTTATCATTAATTTCCGGCACTGCAGTAGGTTAGCATTCTAACAATTTTATTAAGGAAATTTATTTTTTTGTTACCGATTACTTGTAATCATTTTTATAATGAAGACAATTTGGAAGAAGCATAACCAAATTCTCTGATAACACTTCAAGAAATTAAAAGAAGGAAGATGAAGAAATCAAATACCTGTTGAAACTGCTTCACAGGGGTGAAGCTCTGAAGCATCTATGGGTGAAGCTCTGAAGCATCTGGGCACCTGCATCTATCAGGTGCGATCCCACGGTGCGTGGCTTCCCTGACACATCTTTTGGGGTTGAAGACATGTAACCAGAAGGTGGTCTCTTGCTCGATGTCATGTTGATGGCTTTCAGTGTAGATCAAAAGAACTCACCAGAGTTAGGAACGCGTACACAGAGCTCAAAGGCTCCTCGCAGGGTTCTCTGCTTGTGATATAAGTTTTGACAGGGTCAACATGCAAATATCTCTATGAACAATTGTCTAAATTAGGTGTCAGCTTAACGTGGAACAAGCGCGAGAAAGAACTTAGGATAAGATGATATTGCAAACTTTTCTTCCACAGCCTACCACAACATACTTTGGATAAGATGAGATTACCTCAATATTTTTGCATCGGGGAACGTAGGCTGCAATAAGACCTCAATCGTTTGTCGAACCAAAAATTTGGGTAAAATTTTGTTGAATAAAATTGGGAGTATCAAACTTAAGTTAAAATGTGAAAACACCAGAAAAAAACGGTCAAAGTATCAAGTAATAGTAGGTCAACGATCAATCCATCGTTATTAATCCGAAGCAAGTACTAATAACGTTTTCATAGAATTCAATATACTAGCATTTTGATGTTTTAATTACTTTAATCTCCGAAAGTTACTCTCTTTAAGATAGTTTTGATTGCATATCTATTTCAACAATAGAGAATTACTTCATTCCATCATTTTAAAAACATTTTAACACTTTATTTTACTCATGATTAAAAAATATTTTAATGTGTTATTATATCAACACTTTTAGATGGAAAATAATCTTTCATTTGTTAGCCTATTAACATGCAAGAAAGTAGGTATGCCATTATTTCTATGACCATTTGCATAGTAACATTTCCAAATTGAATAAAGTAGGTATTTCATTATTTCTATGATCATTTGCATAGTAACATTTCCAAATTGAAGTTAAAGTAATGTAAATTTACTTTATTCCATTCTTATAAAAAAAATTAACAATTTATTTTATTTTATCATTAAAGAACATTTTAATGTGTTGTTCCAAATTGAAGTTAAAGTAGTGTAAATTTACTTTATTCCATTCTTTAAAAAAAAAAATAAACACTTTATTTTATTTTATCATTAAACAACATTTTAATGTGTTATTATATCAACACTTTTAAATGGAAGAGAATCTTGCATTTGTTAGCCTATTAACATGAAAGAAAGTAGGTATGCCATTATTTCTAACTAGGAACCTTTGGATAGTAACATTTCCAAATTGAAGTTAAAGATATTGTAAATTAAAACATCATGATTTTATAGAAACACTAAATTTTGATATACAAATTCCAAAACCATATTGTGTAAATCTCATTTTATATAGCAATGGATTAATTTTTATGTATTGTAAAGAAAAGACATCATAATATTTTTTTGGAAATAGGGAATGATTATGTTCATAAGATTATATTTTCTTTTTCAATTTCAATAATTTATGAGTGTATATAAGAGGAATATTAAATCACACATTTTTTCATGTTATATGTAATAAATATTGTTATTGTGTTTTACATTAATTTAGGTAATTATAACAAGTGATGTGTTTTTTTTGTTCTAATCCATGAGAATTTAAGCTTTTAATCGTATGCTCTATGTATTACTTAATAACAAGGTCATTACCAATTGAGCTATATATAATGGGAAATGAAGTGGTGCATCTTACTAAGATGATAGTGGATTGATTAATGAGAATGCTTATGTTAATAAAAGTACATTTATTTTTGCAATTTCATCAAATTATGAGCATACATTAGAGGAATATTAAGTCACACATTTTCATATCATATCTAATAAGTAGTGTTATTGGGTTTCACATTAATGTAGATAATTATAAGGAGGTGGTTCATCTTACTAACATAACAATGGGTTTATTAATTGGGAATGATTATGTTAATACAATTACATTTCTATTTGCAATTTAATCAATTTATGATTACACATAAGAGGAACATTTGCACATTTTCATGACATATCTATTAAGTATTGTTATTGTGTTTCACATTAACGTGGTTGATTATAAAGAAGTGGTGCATATTAATATCATCATAGTTGATGATTATAAAGAAGTGGTGCATATTAATATCATAATTGTGGATTGATTATTGTGTGCATTTGTTTTCAATCTACTGTGTGTATTTGTTGTAGGCATTATCTTTAGTCTTCCCTTCCTTAAACAAAAAATAAATAAAAAATTCTCAATAATAATAATAATACATTGAACCTCCTTCATACACTTTCTTTAAAAATTCTAATTGCTAAAATTAATATTCCTAATATTTAGGTATTGAAATTGTTTTTTTTTGAAATACACTCTTATATTAAACCTCAACCACCTAAATGAAAATCGAGAAAAAATGGGTATTAAATATGTGTGAAGATCCACCCACTTAAGTAAGTGTTTTGTTATTAATGAATTTGAAAACTAAATGGAATATATTTTCATAAAATTGATGAATTTCTACTTACCACTCTCATATATTTTTTAATTGGATTTTAGTTGCAAGGTTGATGTTGACATACATATTAAATAGATAGAGACTTTGTATGAATATTTCGATGATCATGCATCTCAATAATTGTTGTCATATTTTATTGCCAATGTCAAATTTAAATGTGACTAATGCTTTTGTTGTATGTGAAGGACTGAAATTGAAAGGAGCATTTAATATATATATATGTGTGTGTGTGTGTGTGTGTGTGTGTGTGTGTGTGTGTGTGTGTTATTGTAGCTAGAATTGTGGTTACATTTTAGTGGAAATCTTGATGCTATCACACTATTTTAAAATTTAGGCATTATGTGATGTTGGACACCTAACTTGATAAGGGTTTTGGGTGTGGAATATAAAGAGTCATTGGAGTCCAAGAGAACTTGGAATATGAATCCAACGATCATGGAAAATGTATTAAAATGTATATCATTTTGAATATAATGCATTCAAGAATTTATCTTTTATATCTTATACATAATTTTGTGTACTTTAACATGGTATGAGAGAAGTTTAAGGCCTTCTCTAATAGCATTATACACAGTAATATATTACTGGTGGTTAGGGATAATAGGAGAGAGTTTAGCAGAGGGAGCCATAGCTATGTCTCTGTGTGCTGGATTAGATGTTGAATACTGAAATACTACCTTCCAGAGGTGGTTGCATCCATGGCACATGTATCAAGTAGTGGCGGAGGGAACTAGAGACAATTGCGATGGTAGAAAAGCCACCTTGTTTTCATGATCCCTCTGTGCACCACCTAGAGGCCAAGAGTTGAGGAATGACAAAGGAGCAACACTGCAAGGACACTAAGCGCAGAAGGTGGTAGAAGAAATGGAAACCTAAAGAAATGTCGACATAATGGAAAAGTTAGGGTTGCATAGCTAAATCTCAACCCTTGGTTGTTGATCTCTCATCCTAGTCATTCAAGTGTTGTCAAGGTGGTCACATGCGCTCCATGTGAAGGAGGAAAACGTGGCAAAGGAGGATTGTTCATAGGTTTTCCTAAGACGGACTAGGACATAAAACATTAAAACAAAACGTTTGGGTTCGTATAATCGAGGGTCAAGAGTGATGACATACATGTAGGAAGAATTTAACTTAGGATAATAAGTTAATAGAAACATCAAAAATATCTAGATACATTACCAACCTTGGTGAGGTACATCCTCACAAACCGTTATTAATAACAAAATTTCAATGACATAAATTCAATAATAATGTCAAGGCAACAATAACATTTGTTGGAAAATTAGGTGTACACCAACATTAGTAATCATACATTAGGATATATATGTTAAACATATGTGCGAGTATCAAATGCTAAGTGCAAAATAGGAATAACACCACCATGGATAGGTCTATAATTGTATACCTTCTAATAACTTCATGAAATAATCTCGTAACTATATATCTCTTAAACTAATAAAAAAAATATGGTTCTAAGAATTGATAACTATTACACTATCCACAACATTCAATAACGACCCTCAAATTCACTACCTTTTTTTTTATTTTTTTATTATTATCATTTAATAATATCATACACATTATTATACGTTTTATTCTTACTATAAGCATCAATTAATGACACCGTATTTTCATAATTTGGTTTTTAATGTGGTTATCTCATTGTATTTCTATGATGCCTTCCAAAATGCCCTACCTTCTTTATGTCTAGTCTGGATTATCTCTATTATACCTTGGTATAATAATATTGGTATAATAATATTTCATCATTTTCTATTAGAGAAAAGGTATTATTTATTTATCCTGCAACTATGAAATTTTTCTTTTCTTATCATCACGATATTTTTCTCTCTTTAGGTGACTCCTGTGATCTCTCGGAAACACGTGTAGCAGTGATCATTTAAGAATTTTCGTTCCTTCATTCCACTAACATGTAGATATATGAAAATTTCCTTTTCTAATCATCAAGATACTTTTCTCTCTTTAAGTGATTCCTTTGATCTCTCGGAAACATGTGTAGCTGTTATCATTTGAGCATTTTCATTCCTTCATTCCAGTAACATGTAGATACTTAAGCTATCTAATCACATTACTATATTATTGATTCAACCATCCAATTATGATTTTTAATCCCCAACCCATGGTTATACCCTTATTAAAGCTTTATCCATTTTAACTATATACATTTATATTTCTTTGTATCTTACTATAACTCTGGTCTATTCCGTATAGTATTGCTTCCTTTTATATATCACATCGTAGTGCAAATGCTAGACATATTACAAGTGTCGGTGTTAAGTGTTTTGTGTATGGGTTGTACTCCAACTAACTATTTTCTACCCGTGGAAACCTCAAATAACACCATAACTAATCACGTGACTTCTCACGGGGTAATGATAATGCATTCTCAACAATGCCGATTATAGCTTGTACTCCAACGACTAAGATTGGGTGAGGGCTAATTGATGAATAACCCTACCTTTCCATTCATTGTCCCTCTTTCATGTGTCTTTTGTTGCGCCCAAATCATGGCTATGTCTACACTTCTTATGCCAATGTTCTTATTTCGGATCCCACTCACAAGCAACGGTTATTACATTTCTAGTACCCATATGGGGTAACTTTACAAGTATTCCAACCATTTTTTTTTAGAATTTGATCCTAGCCTGGTTCACACAAATTTGTTGTCATTTTTCCATTACCGCTAATTACTTGTTTCTTGGTTTTGGAAGGGATTATGAACCATTTTTCTGGGCATCATTTCTAATATCACTGAAAAAAAAATAAAAAAATTGGCAACTTGTATGGTTTCAAAGTTGTAAGTCAGTCTTGGTCAAAGTCATTTTATTGCTTTGTTTAAGGCAGTCATCTCTCAACAAGAGGAATGTATTTTTGAATATCTGAAGACAAAACTAAGCCACCATGAAGGACATCCTTAGCTAAAAGAAATCACACAACAAGTAAGGCTAAGTCCTAAATTTTGATAGATCACCTTTTGAAGTTTACCTTAAAAGAATGGTGTCTATGTTTTCAGTTTTCAACAACTTCATGGCAGATGGAAAGACCATTTCAAGCAAAAGAAAGATCAAGAGAGTTAAATTTTGGCCTCAAACTGTGTTTTTGGAATTACACATGAGTTTCGTACTGCGCTACGAAACTGTTGTAGGTGATGCCTAATGCACAATAGTTTCGTAGCGCGTTACGAAACCGCTGTAGCTGCATATTATGATTTCATGGACCAATTTTGAGAGACAAAAAGTAAATATTTCTGAAGAATGGTTTCTAAAAGAGAGTATTTACAAGGTGTAAACATCCAGCAAGGGCAAAACAAGTAAAAAAGGACATTTATGAACTCCAAAATTTTATGTTATGAAAACAACAGTCAACTTCCAAGGGGATTGCCAAGAAATGGAAAACTCATCTCTGAAAAGTGAAAGAGGTTTTCATTCCTAAGATATTGAAATACAAAAACCACTTACACTTTCTTCAAATCCATTATTATCTGGGAGAAATGAATGACCAAACTTGCGCTACGAAGTTGTTGTAGGTGCAGTTTTTCACAAGCATATTTTTCCTGTTTTACACCTATTTTTCAAAGACATATTTTGGGCGGTAGAAACGGCGTTTCAACAAACAAAGAGAGGTTTTTGTTCAGAATGGATTGGTTCACAAAAGCCTCCTCCAGTTTTTCCAAATACATTTTTTATGAGAACATACGAGCTCTGTCCCAAGACCTATTTTTCAGCCAGAGCAAAGCAAGGAGAAGTCTCCTAGTTTCTAGGAACAGTAAAAGGATGAGTCATCAAGGGCCAGTTGGAGGGTTATGAGCACCATAAAATTCGAATTCATGGAGTTATAGGTGTCAAAAGGAGTGTTTAATTATTATATAGGGTCGTTTTAATCATAATGAGGAGTTACACTCATAATTGTTTTAGGTCTCTAAAACTGTGAGTCAGTTACATTAAATAGTTAGTTTTAAGTGTCAATAGGTGTCAGGTCAGGTAGAATTCGAATTCTCCTCATCCTAGAGGAAGGAACCTTAGTTATGTAAAGAGATCTATATATAGGAGAAGATCTAATGTACAAGGGGTTGGAAAATTATTCAGAAAAGCTATCATATTGTGCTTTGTGTAAAGACTCTGTTTTAGTAATATAGTATTTCGCTTTGCTTCTTAGGAATAAGAAGGAATTTGATTTTTTGAATGTCTTGTATTGTCTTCTTCCTATTATCTACAGTGGTATGAATGTGTGATTACTTAGAAATCACTAATAGTGCTCTAATTTCCTTCATACATTTGTAAATTGTATTGGTCCTATGTGTATCTGGTGTATTCTCCATATGTTGAATTCTTATGACCTGACTTCTATGTAAAGCTAACATTATTGTCAATACTGAAGCATATTTGACTCCATAAGCCCAATGGATACTTTCTAATTGTGTTTCAACCTCCTACACTTGTTCATTTGTTTCGTAGAGTTAGCCGTCTTATTCATTATCAAAATCTTTAATCTTGTGAGAGAGCCCTCTCAGGTTGGGGAGGCTAAGCCTCAGCCTAAAGTAGGTATGAAATAGTTACTCAAGGTCTACCTGATTAGCAGCCTATCAGGTCTTGATTTTGTGATAACAATTTCAATTTGGGAGGCTTTTGGAGTTATAAGGTAAATCCCCCAATCTAAAAAATTCTCATCACTCTCTACCTTGGACTTGTATTTCGAGTACTGAATGCTTGTCATGAGGTTCTTGTAGTTGGTAAACTATCCAAACCATTATTCCTTAATTGTGGTGAAAAGGAATATAGGAAACTTGTTTGTTAGGTTAATTTGTTCCATACATCTTTTAAAGAAAAACTCATTACCTTCCTCACGACCAAGGGTTTCATTTTTTTTTTGTTATTTTGAAATTGGTCAGTTTATATAATTACGGATAGAGTTGGGAAATTTGTTCACTTAGTTTCATTCTTTTGATTTTTGATGATAATTAAAGTTCATTATTATTTTTCTCTTTGTTATGTACTAAAAGAAAAATCAAAGGACAAAAGAGTAAAAAGGTCAAAAAAGATGAAAAATGAACTCTAAGGAAAAACAAAAAGACCATGAAAGTGTGCAAGTCCAAATGCCACTGCTATTTACTTTTATGCACAATAATAATTGTGTGCAACTTGTTATTTATGCCACAATCCATGGTGAACAAATAGTTTAATATTGGTTACTCCATGTTTTAAATTTCATGCTTAGAGATAGAGAATAAAATCTGACTAAACTGTTTAATCTTCGCAGATAAGTAGATTGGGAACGTAAATTTAAGGAGCTCAATAGTTTAATCTGAGCCCTTGGATGTAACAAGGATAGACTTAGATAGTTTGTATTGTAAAAAAAGGAAAAATGATTTGATAAGGGTTTGCCAGCTTAAGTGCACCCTAATAAAGAGTAGAAAAAATGGTAGGATGTGTAGATGGGTAAGTAGTTGCATGTTTTCAGAATTCTGATGAATGATTAGCTAAGATCCGATCACTTACTTTCATCATCAAGTTGCTAAAGTATGGATGATAATTGAACATTTACACAAAGTCAAGTGATTAATTTCCCCATTCATTTTACCTTAATTTTACTAATTTCCCATAAGTGAAGTCAAAAGTACCTAAAACCTTAAGTTAAAGGGGCTAAGAGAATTTCTTTGACTTCTGGAGGGACCAAACCCTTAACCCAATAACCTATAAGGTCTAAGTACTAAAGTCCCCTCACCAAAATTCACCCCCTCCATAATTCACTTATTTCCTCTAAAAAAACCTTTTTCCTAAGTTAAAATCACCATTTGCCTAGGGAAAGTAATCACTGTTAAACAAAACCCATTTTTTCCTCAAAAACCCACAAATACACATTTAGCCTAAGTTATAATGTTTAAATGTGAAAAGAAAATAAATTCAATAGACATTATACTTAGCGCATTTGATTTTCCACTTTCATTTCATATTGACTTCTAACATTATTTATTAAATCCCGAAGAATACCCTTTTCCCGTATGTTTTATTAAAAATCCCATATGTTAATATTTTTCCCTGAGGTTTGAAACATAATCCTTATTAATAAACTAATTAAGGGGTTAATTAAGTTGATCAGTGACTAATTAATAACTGTGACCCACCATCGAATTAAAGAGATTTATTAATCAATCAATGATTAATTAATAATCTGTCCCCACTAATGAAATCACTCCCGACATCATTAAGCCTCCCTAATCCACAGTTAATTAATCCTTCCACTCATTAAGACCCCGTTGGGCCCCATCCATTAAACCTCCAATCAAATCATCGCCTCGATCACCATGCGATCTAACCCCTTTTGATCCAATGGTTGATGCTCATATCGGGTGGCCTCCGAAGGCTGACCTTTACCTACCCGATGTGGGTGGATTCACTATTCACCCCACTGCTATGTGGCACTTGATGAATGGAATCGAGTAGCCTGCCCCCAAAACCACTTTATACCAAAAGCGGTGTTATATGATCCCGCTTACCTCCTCCTGCTAAACAATAAACTGTCATGTTTCCTGCTTAATGCCAAGTGTCCTCTTCCCAATGTACTCGACAAAATCATTGAATTTATGAACAAAAATAAAAAAACATATTGTTTTATCATGATAAAAACACTCTGACCTCCATGCAAGCACCAGAGTACGTGTAACTGTCAACCTACGTCCAACTTCCAATTTACCAAAGCTATTGAACTCTAGACCATCTTGTAGATTCGTGTGCTTCCTGCAAACAGTGCACAACCACCATTACTCATTCCAAAAGCTAAAACCAAGTATGTATCCCAATTCTTTGAAAAACCCTATTTTGTTCCACATCCTCGACTAAATTGCTTCCGATTCCTAAGTAATTTAGTAAGAAAGTCACTTGGTGACACCAAAATACCTTAATTATGGCAATTTTTCTCAAAATTCACTAAAAACCCCTTGCCCCTATTCTTGAATCCACAAGAACCAAGGATGGATGCCCCAGTTTGAATGGCATGCCCATTATGACTCCTTACAGGGATTTAGACCATCTCCCACTAGTAGACAAAGATTTCCAAATTAAAGATAGTTCCGTCCAAGAATCCCCTTTGAAACTATTCTGCAGGTACAGAGACCAGTACCTAAACCATGTATATTACATTGGACTTTGGGAATCAAGTTTACCCAAGTACCAGTTCCCTAGAGTTCATATCTTCCCAGAGATTTTACATTACTGCCACATGAACTATGACCCCAGCAAAAGGGTAGTGAGAACCCCTGACCAGTCTATCCTATTTACCATCATTTCTAAGTCCATTAATGAAATCCTATAATTACAACCAAGCCAAAGCCTGACTCCTTTTTCTATTGGAGATAGGTTGAGCAAATACCCTACACTCACCTCAATCAAACTTGTTCAGTTATACCGGGTCTTCATCGGAGAAGAACAATACACCCCAAAGGACTCTCCCCCTTACCTGTGGTCTATATTCTGTAACCTTGGCCGAGACATCATAGACATGATATCCAGTGAGCTAGGATATACTACAAGTGAATTCGTTGATGAAATCATTATAGCATTTATGTCCATCTACTCTACTGGGCAACCAACAACCATCATGTTTGACTATGCTAAGTTCATTGGTGATAAAATGCATGATCAATTCATGAGGTTGGATAATGAAAGAGTGTTTAAATATTCTTCACTTCTATATCATTTTTTGTTGTATTATCAAGATGATAGATTTCCAATCACCCTCCAAAAGAATGATACTAGAGGCAACCCCAGATCAGTGGTCTTCTAGACTTTGTTAGTCGATCAATTTGACTCTCAATATTCTTATAATGATTTCATAGATCTCTTTGTCTACCGAGTGAAAATTATGCTACTAGGAAGCCCTCCCTCCAGAATTAGTGCAGACATCAGGAGGGTCCTATAGTTATCCAGGAAATATAAAATGGGGGATTGGTACTTGTACCAAAACCACACTGAAATCAGAATCTATGGATGTGAGCTGGCTCCCTACAAACTTCCCAGATACCTCCCTATGAGATTTTTTTATCTGGAGTACTACAGGCGAATGATCAATTCAAATGAGTTTCATTTTGTGAAAGCCAAGAAGAAAGCTCAACATAGGATAAAAGATCAGCTTGGCCCATTTATATGTAATAGTAGGGAAGCAAGAAAGGAAGTATAGGAAAACCTCCAAAGGTTGAGACTGAAACAAATTTTTATTTGGAATTATGACCCTTTAGAATTCATTTGCAATAGGAGACAGAAGAATAAATTATCTCCTTACATCCACCATAGAATCCCTGAAATTGAATAATATGCAAATTAGCTTGAATGGGTGGAAAAAACTTTTGTAGATCGAGATAACATGGAAATTGTTGTCAATAATGTTTTGATTGATTTATATAGAAGACTTTATGAGGATTCATTTGTATAGGTTCTAAGAGAAACACAATCTCAAAGGCAATCATAGGGACACAGTGGGCAAACAACAGAAGTAGGGTCATCAGAGCAAGCAGGGCCATCAGAGCAACTAGGACCTTCAGAGAAGCCAGAGGAATCAGAATAGCTTGATATTTCAGAGGAACTTGCTCAACCAGAACAAATCATGAGCAATTCTCCTATTTTATAGACTCCTCTAAATGTAGAGAGGAACCTAAAAAGAGATAGAGATGAGGCCACTCCTTCTAGTAGACTTGTTCCCCAAACGGATGCTAAGAGGTAAGGTTGAATTCAGTTTCATTACAAGAGTATACTGAGGAGACAATAGGAACTACATGTCAATAAATAATAGAAAGCAGGGAGGCCACACATTTAGGAGGTACACAAGAACCTTCCACCTCACAAGCTCAAATGCTAGAAAGGAAACACAACATGGAAGTATCCTTTCAGGGTTCCTACTGGCTAGGGCCAAGATATCAAAGAGAAATATAAAGAATCAAGGCAAGAAATGAAAGGTTAAAGGCCCAAAGTTATGCACATTACCTGAAAATGGCTCCAACAAATCAAACAAGGCTAATGTTAGCCTTTGACATAAAGGAAGGTAAGATGCAGATGAGTTTTTTGAAACCAACTACACAACAACCCAAATCAATGTTAGATTATATGAAAATAGATTTTGAAGAATTGGCCAAGGAGATCCATCCTATTGACCAAATAAAAATACACAAGCAAACTGGTGAAATGGTCTACTCCACCTTGACCAACGAGGCAATTGTAGCCCACCAACTCTAGAATTCATTGAATAATATATCATCACAATTCTAGTTGGAGAAGGCCTCTTCACAGGCAAAGGACACCAAAATAAATTCCTTAGAGGACTTGGTCATAGAACTGTGACATGATCCCAAGGATGTGAAAACTACATAAAATCTTATCAAGAAGAAAAATCATGACATAACTGCACTAAAGAAGCAGCTCAAAATTCCCCCTCTATATCATCTGTTGGGTGTGGAGCCTAATTAAATTTTGTATTCAAAGGTTTTAGCCAGATGTATACCCTAAGAATACTATACACCCCTCCACACAGGGGGGTGCAAGGGCTAAAGCCCCCTGGCTGGGGGGTCTGGGGGCCAGCGGTCCCCCGGCGAGGGTTTAGGGGCAGCGCCCTTGAAGCTAAAGATAGATGTAAAACAACTTTATAAAAGTCTATTAATTTCCAGTCAATCTAGTTCATTCATTATGTGGATGATCTGACGGTGGAATTTATGTTTAGTTTAGGGTTTTTTGCCCTGGAAGGCAACCCCTCACTATATATGAGGGAATTGTAGTGCGTCTATGTATCTCTGTATTCTGAGTGAGGAAGAGAGAGGAGATTGAGAGCAAGGAGGGTGTTAAAGTGGATCTGCTGTAGGTTGTATCTCTTTAGTTTGATGGATAATATAACAAAGAAGGACTGGCTATTTCTCCATGGACACAGCCCAAACTAGGTGAACCATGTATATCTATGTCTCTCTTGTTTTATGTGTTTTTTATGTTTATATTTTTGCAATATTTTATGTGTCCCATTGCTCTGTAATATATAATTTTCTAACAACTGGTATTAGAGCTGAAGGTCTATTTGGTTGATAAACTTGCAGGAGAGAAAGGTTCCTAGTTCTAGTGGGAGCAATGGCAGAAGATGGTAGGTTTAGGGTTGAAAAGTTCATTTGCCAAAACTACCAGTTGTTGAAGAGGCAGATGGAAGATTATCTGTATCAAAGAGATCTGTTACCTACCATTGAGTGGAAAGACAAAGAAGTCGATGAGTATGATAGACACAGAATGGAACATTCTTGATAGAAAGACACTTGGAACAATACAGTTGTTCCTAGCGGCATCGGTAGCGTTTAATATTTCAAAGGAAACGAGAACAAAGGGTTTACTGTCGACATTGGCCAAACTACATGAAAAACCCTCGGCCTCAAATAAGGTACTTCTTATGAAGCATTTATTTAATATGAAGATGTCAGAAGGTGGATCTGTTGTAGACCATTTAAAGTATTGTAGAATTGAGGTTTCTGTGATCCATCAGAGTTAATAAGAAGAGCTTCGGCATAAATCACATATAGAAAGACCTTTGTCGACGCGTTTCGAACCAACTAGTGTGGTTCATCGGATGAAGTTAGGGATCTGTTATTTCTGTGATCATTGCCAGAAAGTTGGAATGGTTTAGTTATGGTCATTAGTAACTTTGTCTCTGGATCTAGTACTTTAAAGTTTGATGATGTTGTCGGTGCAATCCTTAGCGACGAAATGCGACAGAAAAGATATGGTGAGATATCAGGTAATGTTCTGACTATAGAGACTAGGGGAAGAAAAACGGAAAGGGGAAAGAGCCCAGAATATCATAGTAAATTAGGGAATGGCAGATCCAAGTCTAGATCGAGGATAGTGTGTTGGAAATGTGGAAAGAAAGGACACCTAAAGAAACACTGTAGATCTCGGAAGAGAAAATAAAGAGATGCACACCAAGAAAACAATCATGAAGAAAATGTGACAGGTGAGGTGTTACAAGATGCTTTTATTATTTCTTTTGAAAATATTACTAATTCCTGGGTGGTAGATTCAGGGGCCTCATTCCATGCCACACTCGATAACAAATATTTTCATGACTATGTTCAAGGAGATTTTGGACAAGTCCGTTTGGGTGATGATAAACCTTGTAAAATTGTTGGAATGGGTAAGGTTCTTGTAAAGCAGTAGAATGAAGACCAATGGATACTAAAGGAGGTAAGGCATGTTCCAGATATGAAGAAAAATTTGATTTCAACGGGGCAGTTAGGTAGTAAATGTTGTGTGACAACTTTCACAGATAAAGCTTAGAAGGTCACCAAAGGAGCACTGATAATAGCAAAAGGTGAAAAGGTTGGTACATTGTATTTATGCAATGGTATTTCTAACTATGTTAATTCTTTAACTTACAAAGGACTAGATATAGCATTATGGCATCATAGGCTTGGACACATGAGTGAGAAGAGGATGAAGGTCCTTCACTCAAGGAATCTATTGTCAGGTTTGAAGAATGTTGATTTGGACTTTTGTGAGAATTGCATTTATGGAAACAAAAGAGGGTCGGATTTCCTAGAGTTGGGAAAGAAAAGAAGAGTGAAAAAATAGAGATTGTGCATACAGATTTATGGGGACCTACTCAGGTATCATCTCTCGATGGCTCTTGTTATTATGTCACTTTTATTGATGATGCAATTAGACAAACTTGGATTTATTGTATTAAGAATAAATATGATGTATTCAATACTTTCAAGAAATGGAAAGCTTTGGTTGAGATTGAGACCGGAAAAAGGTTGAAGTGTCTCAGATCAGATAATGGAGAGGAATATTGCAGCAAAGAGTTTGATAGGTACTTTTCAGAAAATAGAATTCGTAGAGAGAAGACAGTTCCAGGAACACCACAAGAAAATGGCGTGTCAGAAAGGATGAGCAAGATAATCATGGAGCGTGCAAGGTGCATGATATTGCATGCATAATTGCCTTCACAATTTTGGGTAGATGATGTAGATACTATTGTTTATCTAATAAACAGAGGGCGTTCAAGTTCCTTGGATGGTGGCATTTCAGAGGAGGCATTGAAAAGTAAAAAGGTAAACTACTCCTTTTTAAAAACTTTTGGTTGTGAAGCCTTTGTCCACATTAACAAAGAAAATAGAACAAATATTGAGGAAAAATCAAAGAAATGTACCTTTATTGGATATGGTGTTAATGATTTTGGTTATCGCTTATATGATTATGAAAATCACAAAATCATTAGGAGCGGAGATGTAATATTCAATGAAAAGGTCTTGTATAAGAATCAGTTGCAGGAAAAGAAACAAGAAAAAAAAAACAAGGAATAGGCAGTTCTTGATGAAATCATTGAAAAAGTAAAGGTGCCTGAAAATAATAATAATCAACAACCACAACAACAGCAACAAGCACCCCAAACACCTGAAAGTGGTGTTAGAAGATCTACCAAGATAAGTATATGCCCTAAACCATACTCTCCTTCATTATATTATTTATTGTTGACTGATTCTGGTGAACCCGAATGTTATGAAGAAGCAATGCAGGTTGAAAGCAAGAAGAAGTGGGAGGTAGCCATGGAAGAAAAGATGGACTTCTTAATGCATAACCAGACTTGGGAATTAGTTAGGTTGCCTGTAGGAAAACCTACATTGAAGAATAAATGGGTTTATAGGCTGAAGGAAGAAGATGGAGGGAAAAAAAGGTACAAAGCTAGACTTGTGGTGAAGGGGTTTGCACAGAAGAAAGGTATTGATTTTGATGAAATATTTTCTCCTGTTGTTAAAATGACTTCAATCAGAACTATTTTGAGTCTTGTAGCAGCTGAAGATTGCATCTTGAGCAGTTAGATGTAAAGACAACCTTTCTCCATGGGGATTTGGAGGAAGAGATATATATGCAGCAGCCACAAGGATATGAAGTGAAAGGGAAGGAGAAACTTGTGTGCAGGTTGAAGAAGAGCTTGTATGGCTTAAAACAGGCTCCAAGGCAGTGGTATCTAAAATTTGACAAGTTTATGTCTAAACAAGGTTATACTAGATGTCACTCTGATCATTGTGTTTATCTGAAAAAGCAAAATGATGGCAGCTATATTATATTGTTATTGTATGTAGATGACATGATTGTTGAAGGATCTAACATGCAAGAAATAAATGTGCTCAAAACAAAATTGGCAAATTCATTTGCAATGAAGGATTTGGGAGCTGCAAAACAAATCCTTGGTATGAGAATAACTAGAGACAGGAAAATCGTAAATTAACATTGTCTCAGAATGAGTACATACAAAAGGTGTTGAAAAGATTTAACATGCACAATGCAAAACCAATTAGTACACCTTTTGCTAGCCACTTAAAACATAGTAAGGAAATGTGCCCAAAGACCCAAGAAGACGTGGATTATATGTCTAAAGTTTGATATGCATCAGCAGTTGGAAGCTTAATGTATGCAATGGTCTACACAAGGCCTGATATTGCACATGCAGTGGGAGTTGTAAGCAGGTACACTAACAATCCAAGAAAGGAACATTGGATGGCAGTGAAATGGATTCTCATATATTTGAAAGGTACCACAGATCAAGCATTATGCTTTGGTGGTTCAAACATTTCTCTATAGGGATATGTTGATGCAGATATGGCAGGTGACAGAGATAACAGGAGGAGCACTACACGATATGTATTCACTATTGGTGGAACAACTGTCAGTTGGGTTTCAAAAATCCAAAGTGTTGTTTCACTTTAAAAAACAGAAGCAGAGTATGTTTATGCTACAGAGGCTAGTAAAGAAATGATTTGGTTACAAAGGCTTATGGGTGAATTGGGTAAGGAGCATGATATGGGCACGTTATACAATGATAGTCAAAGTGTCATTCATCTTGCAAAGAACTCAGCATTTCATTCTAGGACGAAACATATACAGCTCAAGTATCATTTCATACGATCAAAGTTCGAAGATGGAGAGTTGAAGCTGGAAAAGATACACACTAGCCAGAACCATGCAGATATGCTAACAAAAGTTGTAACCAGGGAGAAACTGAGAATATGCTCAGTTTCAGTTGGTCTACAAGGATGAATATGAAGATGAGAAACAACCAGGTCCAAAGAGGAGTCATTGTCCAGCAAATGGAGCAGCGGTGGAGTTGCTACAATCAGTCTCCCAGTGGGAGATTGTTGGGTGTGGAGCCTGATTATCTTCTATATTCAAAAGTACCGCCACATTGGACCCCATTTCAAAATGGGGGCGGCAACGCCGCTCGTAAAATATTCACTGCAAGGGGGGTCCAGGGGGTGCAGCTGCGACCTTTGGGAGCCCCTCCCCCTGGCGGTGGGTTTCAGGGGCAGCGACCCAGAAGCTAAAAACAGTTGTAAGCCTTGTAAAAGTATAGTCATTTCTATTCAACCTGCGCCGTTCATTAGGCAGATGATCTGATGGTAGAACTTATGTTTAGTTTAGGGTTTTTTGCCCTAGAAGGCAACCCCTCTCTTTGTATGAGGGCATTGTATTTGAGGCTATAAGATAGATGTGTATTCTGTGTGAGTGAGAAACAGAGAGGTGAGACTGTGAGAGAAGACAAAGGATATTACAGCGGATTTGTTGTAGGTTGTGTCTCTTCATTTTGCTGGATAATAGAAAGGAAGGACTGGATGTTCGGGGTGGACGTAGCCCAAACTAGGTGAACCACGTATATCTGTCTCTCTTGTTTTGTGCGTTTTCTGTGTTTATATTTCTGCAATATTTTATGTGTTCGATTGCTCCATAATATATAATATTCTAACAACATGCACCGTCACCAACTGTTAGCCGAAACCATCTAAGGCTGACCACGAAGGTGGCAGCTCGTGGTTAAACCACCTGTTCACATGTTGTCCTTCAGCCAATCCCATGCCATTAGTGAAACCACATGCAGATAATTTTTATCATATGGCTTAATTTGGGTTTTTTTTCATTAAATTTTGATGTATGGTAATCCAACTACCATGGAACCTAACCCTTAAGTGTTCAACCAAGATAAGGCCGAGCCCCATAAACCCTTTTTGCTAGACATTCATGCCAATCTTGGGCATAAGAAGTTAGAATGTATTTCCAGGGTTTTAAAAATGATTTTTGCCAATTGAAGAGCATTAGAGCGGTTTTGAGTTTCATGTGCAGGTTCTGGAGGATATAAGCTATTTTGTTTTCAGTGTAACAGGAGCATCCAGACTCAAAATTAGGAGCCGTGATAGGCATTGGAAAGATGGTTCAGAAAGATTTCTTATGAACATGACTAGGAGTGTCTATATACACATTCATTATGGTAAAATTTCTGTGTCATGAACCTCTTCGGAATAAATCCTAATAAAGCAGTCGCCCATCTTGAAAGTGGACCTGAAGACGTAGTCCATTAGGGACAAACTCCGTAATCAATCTTGTTGTCTAGTATCATTGTGTATTTGTTGTTTTCACTTCTTTTTTGCATCTTACTTATGTTTTCCATCTGTCACAAAAGTCTTTCTTCTCAAGCAGTTCTCACGGTTTCAACACTTTAAGTTAATATTCATTTCTCTGTTGGCATAAACAATTCTACTTCCATTTTAACATATGATCATTTTAGATCATATAATTTGGTATCAGAGCAGGTCACATTTGTAGAATTTTCCATTGAATGTTAGCTAGCTCAAAGTCGCAATGTGGAGAAGGAATCCTCGAGCAGAATAATCCTGAGATTGGAAAGCGAAGAGTCATTCATAAGTCGACCATGACAAGATCTTATGCAGGTGAAAATCCAGAAGCTAAGATGAGTGATGAATAGTTTCAACAAGCATTCTTGACTATGCAATAGATGCTGGGAGAACTCCATGAATATAAGAAGGTGAGAGATGCAACTTTTTCTTCAAAGACATCGAAGAAGGAAAAAGGTAAAGGCAAGGCTGATAAACCACCTTCGCCTCCATCATCTCCATCATCATCTTCATATTCTTCTTCTTCTAGTGCAAAATCTGAAACAGAAAATAAAACTAAGAAAACATCTATTTTGAAACTTTATGTAAAATTCAAGTTACCTATATATGATGGAAAAATGAATCCTGAAAAGCTAGATAACTGGATTAAGTAGTTAGAAGTGTATTATTGTATTCAGAACATTTTTTACAATAAAACGAAAATTCAATTAGATACACTTAGAATGGGGGGAACAACTTTAATTTGGTGGTAAAGTAAAACTCAGATAGATTTTAAGCGAAAAGGTAAAGTCATCTCTTCATGGTCTAAGTTTTTAAAAGCTCTTAGGAAACAATTCTATCCTTTGGGATACATGCAGCAAGCTATTATTGGTTGGCAAAGTTTGAAGAAATGTAAAGAGCAGAGTGTTCAGGAGTTTACTCAAGAGTTTAGAAAGAAAGCATTGGCACTTGGTATTTCATTAGATACACGTGAAACTTTATTAAAATACATCGACAATTTACATTCATATTTGCAGCATACATTATTGATGTTTAATCTTGATGATTTTGATGAAGTGTGTGTTCAAGCCATACATATTGAATCAGGTGGCAGACCATTCAAGTTTTCATCACAATCATCCAAAGAGTTGGAAATCAAAGATTCCAATGACAGTAAAGGGAAGAACAATTCGAAGAGAAAGAAATCAGCGATAGCTCAGAAGGAAAGAGCTACTTGTTCTCATTGCTAGAGAATCGGTCATGATGAATCTAAGTGTTGGAAACTTAATCCAGAACTTATGCCCAAAAAGTTCCTTAAGGAGAAGAATGAAAAGAAGGCAATTGCAGTAGTCCAGCAAGATCTAGGTTCAGATTCAGGTGATGAAAGGAGGATAACTACCATAATTTCAACAGGTAAAACTTCTGACAATGGTTCAAGCTTGAATACTATTGCATCTTCATCAAACATAAATCCTTCAAGTGAGGATAAAAATGTTGAATTATTTAATAGAAGGATAACTTCTAAGCACACAAAGATAGATACAATGTTTGACAGTGGATCCGAGCCCAATTTAATATCTGAATATTTTGTTAAGAATTTGGGTTTGGAAACACAGAATCATCCAAGACCTTACCCAGTAGGATGGCTAAATAAATCAACACAAATAAATGTCACAAAATAGTGTCGATTAAGATTTTCCATTACAACTAATTACATTGATGAAGTGGAATTAGATGTGGTTCCAGTAGACATATGTGGAGTTGTCTTAGGAAGTCCTTACCTTTATGATCGTGATGCAGTATTTTATAGGAGAGAGCATAAATATCACCTTAAGAAATATGGGGTTGAATTTATTGTCAGGGCACATCAAAGTAAAGATCACTTGAATTTAGTTGTTGCTAACCAGATGAAGTGATTAATAAGTTCAAATAAAAGATTTGTAATCATGTGTGTAAAGGAACAACATAAGAATCAACATGATGTTGGTTCAAGTTGTGAGTCTCAGCTTAAATATAGTTTGATCAAAGAGGTAGAAGCTTTTGTAGTTGTATTTAAAACCAAACATCTTACTCATAAGTGGGAAACACAACATGAATTACAATTGATTCCTAAAGCTGCTCTTCCTAATGTTAGAATGAATCAATTCATTCTAGGTTTGGAAGTTAACAGTTACAGGGATGCAGGTCAGTAATGGGGAAAGTCAGTGTTAAATTTATCTTGTATTATGTCACCATTTCATGTTTCAAACAGTTTGGAATCCTCTTTTCAAGTGGAGATGAAACCTATTTGTTTTCATATCAAAGCCTTTTCTAAAGCAGTGTTAAATTATTCAATACATATAAGGGAAACTTATGCATCAGGGAAAAGTGCTAATAAATGGAAACATCATTTGATGAATAAGGAAATAGTGATTCAAACAAATCAACATCCATTTCAATACTTTCAAAATCAAACTAGGTTGCAGCAATTGTCACCTTATGATTTGATGGGTTTATTGCAACAAGTTCACTTAGTAATCAGGAAGCAGAAAAGTATATCAAGTCAAGTAGCTCATTTGACATCAAAAATGTCTTTTATTGTCTCTGTCATTCCGCAATATAGATTGTTAATAGATGTCAATAGTATTGAACAATATCCCGAAGAGATAGTTTTCAAAGATGATTATGAATCACTAACTCATGTTATTTCATGGAAATAAATCACTTGCCATGTTCATAACAGGCTGTTTGACCATCTTTGCAAGTTGTGCATACTATAGATGGATGGAACATGTCACCGATTCAAAATGTACCATGGTCAGCATCATCGGGGTCATCACTTTCAAGAGGTTGATCAAGTATATTGGTACATCTTCTGGAAAATGTGGAAAGCAAGGGAGTTCTACCCTCATTTCCTATCTATTTAGACAAACTTTTGTGGTCCAAAAGATTTCAAGTGGAGAGGATTGATTGAGGAGGATCTCACCAAATCAATTACATGGGTTTAGTTTTGTTGTCAGCATTCAGTCTGATGTCTTCAACTTCAACAATGTTGTTTATGGTTCAGGTTGTTCAAGTAATGTAAATGGTTTTCATGGTGATATGGTTTAGAACCTAGTTGTTGACATCTGATTGTCATCAGTTTCCCTAGGATTTGGTTGTCAATATGTGATTGTCGTCCACCTCGCAGGATTTGGTTGTCGCCAGATTTGTTGTCATGTGATGTCCTCGCAAATGTAGCTTTGTGTCAAATATATCTGTGTGGGTTTGAATGTCACTTTGTGATAAATGGTAGTAAAGGCTAAAACCTATGACTAAACCCTAGCCCTAAGAGATATGGAGAAAAACATATATAACAGTCTAAATCATAACCTAATACATTAATCCCTAGGTAATAAACCCTATCAAACCATATTATAAAACCATTACAAAATCTATTGAAAACCTATTTCAATATTATGTTCTAAACCCTCTCAAGCTATTGAATTACATTGAAATCATAATACAACACATTACAATATGTTAAAACTAATAAAAAAACCTTCAAACCTATGTAAAACCCCTCGGGCTATTATAAATATTGTATTACATTGCAAAACATTATAATATACCACCCACATTCTTAACCGCAACGAAATCGTGTGGGAGAAGACTATAGGGGTAGTAGTCATCTGAGCAATAAATGTTAACTCGGAGGAGTTCATCGTAGACCACAACAGGTACCGTGTTGGGTTGTAACCATGTGAACAAAAGGGTAGTAATTGCACAGTTATTGTAACTGAGATAACAGTCAGTCAGAACCGTTGAGGCTAAGACCACCAGGTAAGCCGCATCGGTTAGAGGTTATGCACAGTCACATGCACCATCACCAACTGTTAGTTGGAACTACCGGAGGTTGACCGTGAAGGTGGCAGCTCGTGGTTAGACTGCCTGTTCACATGTTGTTTATCAACCAATCTCGTTCTGTTAGTAAACCCGCTGCAGATAATGTTTATCATATGGTTTAATTTTGATGTTTTTATTAAAGTTTTGGTGCATTGTAATCCAACTACCATCGAACCTAATCCTTAGGTGTTCAACCAAGATAAGAACGAGACCCTTAAACCCTTTTTGCTAGCCATTCATGCCAATCTCGGGCATAAGAAGTTAGAATGTATCTGTAGGGTTTTAAAAAGGTTTCTTTGCTCATTGAAGAGCATTAGAGTGGTTTTGAGTTTCATGTGCAGGTTCTCGAGGGATATAGGTTGTTTTCCTTTCAGTGTAACAGGATCATCCAGAGTCAGAATTGGGAATCGTGATAGGCATTGGGAAGCTGGTTCAAAGAGCTTTCATATGACAGTGACCAGAAGTGCCTACATGCACAATCAATTTGTTCAAATTGTTGTGTAATCAACCCATTCAGAATCAATCCTAATAAAGTGGTTGCCCATCTTGAAAGAGGACCTGGAGACATAGTCCCTCAGGGACGAACTCCGCAATCAAGCTTGTTGTCTGGTATTGTTGTGTATTTGTTGTTTTCACTTCTGTTTTGCATCTTTCTTATGTTTTTCATCTGTCATAAAGTGTTTCTTCTCAAGAAGTTCTCATGGTTTCAGCACTTTAAGTTAACCTTCATTTCTCTGTTGGCATAAACAATTCTACTTTAGTTTTGACATCTGATCATTTCAAATCAATCTTGGATGCAGAGGTTATCTACTTATACTGTCTCATTGTAAAATGAGTAAGTTGTAGATTTTCTCTTGAGGGAAATGCAATGAAGTCTACATTTGCATTGTGAGCCTTATAGATAACTAGTAGGACACATAATATTGATCACAATGAACAAATACATTGTAGCCTTGCCTAATGATTAAATGGATCACATCCTTAATGCAAAACTTCTCTAGTTATAGTGTCGGATTGTTAACGAGAATAAACTAGATAATTTCTAAAAGAAAGTGTAATTAAGTCTACATTTTCATTCTGAGTCTTATAGATCACTAAGAAGATGCTAACCATTCAATCTTCACACTCATAGCAATAACTGAGTCATTGTGCCTGCCTCCTAGCAAGGATGTTGCATAGTAACAACCTTGTCATGATCCTAAGGGAAGAATAAATATGCACACTAAGAAATGTAGAACCCTAATGTCTAAGGGAATGCATAGAATTTCAAATCATATATTCGAATATAAAGTACCTACCCCATATGGCTATCAAAGACTCGTAAAATTTGAAATGCCACTAAAAAGGAACATGACTCTTAATTAAACACTGACCCAAGAGGAGATTGGGCACCATTTGAATATATGCATTATGGATATTATGCATCTCTAGGAAGACATTGAAATCACCATTCTCATAACAAGAGCCAAGTTATTAGAGTTTTCTATTTATGAGTGTTTCATAGTAACAACCCCATCACAATTCGAAGAGAACAATAAACGTGCAAATTGAGAAATATGTAACCCTAAAGTATTGAGATGCACAATTTTAAATCATGCATTTGAATATAAAATTCCTACCATATATTACCATAACAAATTCATATAATTGGAAATCAGACTAAAGAGGAACACATATCTGGGTTATGGGGTTACCCGAAATGAAATTGGGTACCATTTGAACATAAAATTCTTTCCCTAATGGCTATAAAACATCCATAGAAGTTAAAATCTGACAAAAAGTGAAAATTTATCTTCTTTATGGGAAGAGCCAAAAGAAAATTGGGTATCCTTTAAATATAAAACTCTTGTCGTGTATGGCTATAAACAAACTCTTTAAAATTGAAATTTGACTAAATTATGTTAATTCCTAATTATCAAGATCTAACCAGCGAAACCCAATTAAATCCTAATTAACAAGATTAAATCCTACTCGCTTCCCCCAATCCAGAGAGGGTGTTGAACATACCCAGGTAACAAAAGCATACTAGGGATGCTAGAAGAACTTGAGGTGTGGTTATGTTGCAGAGTGCTCAGGGGTGGCTCGAAGCAGAGATTCCTCCTGCCTCGCACCTCTTGTATGTTGCATCAAAGTGCTTAAGGGTGGCTCGATGTGGATAATTTTCATTGAAGAGTGCTCTTGTGGCAAAGCCTCTCGACTGCTACATCACAGTGCTCAAGGGTGGCTTGATGTGGAGCATTTTCATTGTACAGTGCTCAAGAGTGGTTTGATTCAGAGCTTCCTCTTACTGCAACACCTCTTGGTTGTTGCATCAAAGTGACCAGGGGAAGCTCAATGTGGAGCATTTTTTAATGCGAGATAGAGAATAGGAACCTGACACTTCCCAGGACCCTAAACCATATAGAATGGAAGACTCGAACTTGCACAGCATGCCAAAGACAAGCTGAGG
Organism: Pinus taeda; assembly: GCA_000404065.3. Lineage (NCBI taxonomy): Eukaryota > Viridiplantae > Streptophyta > Pinopsida > Pinales > Pinaceae > Pinus > Pinus taeda. The sequence continues at coordinate 208,418 of APFE031483448.1, read as the reverse complement.
GGGGATAGGAAATAATGATAAAATGTTAATAAAAAGCGCTTTGAAAACCGCCAAAGACAAGTGCATTTGAAAAAAGGCTTAACATGAAATAAAATTTTAAGAAAATAAAGACTTACAAAAAAATTTATAATTTTAAGACAAAATTATTATTTCCTCTGAAATTAATATTTTAAATATCTTGGGTTTTCTAGTTAGTGTCACCATGACTGTTGAAATCACAGGTTTTAGCTAGGGTTTTTGTTTTCTTGCAGGTGATCAAAATAGAGTTATTCACACATATGAAGCAGCCAATCTATGATCTTTCCTAATGTTTTTGAAGGTACTCTGGCGTGCTTAACTGTTACTATAGCCACAACATGAATAAGATAAGTGTTGGAATGATGTCGGACCTTTTTAGGTGGTTGCATCTAGAAGCCCCAGTCGGTGGTCTTCTCTAATGGATCAAGGAGTTAATGGCGTGCACTGTGGCTAGGTGGGAGATAGGGTTTTAATTGTGTCCACATATTAAGGTATTTTGCTGTGACAGTTTTATTTTTAAGTTCCTTGAAAGGCTCGATCGTTTCTAGAAAGTCTTGGCTTAGTGGGTCCTAACATAGCTTCAGAGTTAGTTGTGCCCAAAAAATCCCTACACTACTAGCCCTTTTGGCATCAATCCACGAAGCACGAACTAAAGTCTCCCCCAAGGCAATATGGGGGGATGCTGGAACCAAGTTTCCGCACCCAAAGATCAGTGTGATGTTGTTTAGTGCCTTAAATATACCTCACATAGATCGATAAACCTTTATGGTTTATTGATGTAACTTACATTAATCAGTCTCTAGACCTCCTTGAAGGTCTACAACTGGATTTCGCAGACCCTGAGTAGGTAGATTAACTACTTACGCGCATCCAAGATTATTCTTAACCTAGTATTTATTTAAATCTACTTAAGTGTTTAATAACCCTAACATACAATGATATGATATTCGCGTAAACACTTAACATAAATTGTGTTCTTATAACAATATGAATCAGGTAAAGTCACGTATTAATACAACATTACTTCAGAAACCCATCATTCATCATAGCATAAAGTGCATTCATGCATAACAGAAGTAAATAGACGAAACACAAGAATTTCTATAATAATCTTCTTTATTAATATTTACTTCAGCTTACATAGTCAAGACATCCCCGCGCACTCAAGTGCAAGGGTCTGTGTACTTAGCTGTGGACTCTACTCTAGGCCTCTGCGCACACAATTGCAAATCCTTCCTTCTTACTCTCCTACGCTAACCCTTTAGACTCTTTCCATAGACTACTTCCTTACTCTTCTTAGACATCCCTAAGACACATCTATTTATACAATCCCATGGTCCATGGACCATGGGTAGATCTTCAAAAGCTAACTCAACTTACATAAAAGAAGGGTAAAACCCTTTTTGACTCCTTTACTATCTACGTGCTCCATGACAATAATTTGTGGAGACTTTACATTGTATATAACAGAACATGGGCTTTTTGCCCCAAAATTGACCCAGGGGACCCCATCCCAGCAAGAATATTTCGTTATGGAGGAGGAATCGATAGATTACTTGGAAGACCAAACAAATAATATCTCCATATGGACAAGACCTCCACCACAGTAGTTTGGAATGGAGATCGAAGTGACACCCGGCTCACCAAACTCAAAAATTTTCGCATCACTACTAAATATCACGAAAAGGATTCCCTTTTCCCCAAACCTTTCGAGAACCAATGAGTTTGCCTCCTCCTTGTAGCATCAGGAGGCATTGTCTGAGATCCTAACAACAATAACAATAGGTTTGACCAAACAACTATCTCTTTCACCTGGTTTCTCGATTGAGGCTCTAAATTTCATCAAGGCCTTATTAGACCCTAACATCCCATTACAAACTTTCGAACCTGTCAAAATCAGCTCTAATGTTTAAATCCTTCAGGCAAACATAGTGGTCTTCCACTAGGAACTGCATATTTCGGGGGCATTTTCGGGGGCTATCATGGGGAACGTGGATGGTCATGTGGAAGACTTGCCAATAGTTCAACAAGGGAAGGCTCAAATCTCTACCGATTCCATTGTTGGCTCATTAGGCTCGCCCTCTTGTTTTTGTCATGTTGTAAAGCATGAAGGAAAATCACCAAACCTGGGTCTTCTTTGCACTAAGGATCCGCTGAGGGTACATCCTCAAGATACAACCACACCCTCTGAAGACACTTCGATGGCAGGCTAAAAGAAGAAGTTAAGGAAGATAAAATGACCCAAGACAAAATATAGGAACCAAGAATTAGTACTTGGGGAGGGTATCAGAGTAGATGAATTTATGTCTACAGCGGGAAGGGTTTGGTCAAAATAATTAGAGGTAGGCACTACTCTACAATGCATTTGAGGAGGTGGGTGCAGGAGAATTGGGGACACATTCTAGATGAGCTTCCATCTATATGCATCATGCCCAAAGGATGCTTTTATTTCAAATTTAATAAAGAGGAGCATGCAAACTAGATTCTCTCATATTAGTGGAACATAGAAATGTCCCCTGTGTGTTTGAAAAGGTGGAATCCCCTCTTTGACCCAGAGCAAGAAGAACTAGGTGTAGGGCGAATATGGTTTAGTCTCCCGAGTCTCCACCTTCAACATTTAATGGAAGATATCTTCTGGTGTATAGGGGATGACCTCAAGACTTATCTTTACTCCCACAGATCATTCTTGGAGATGGGGGAAATGTCTTATGCCAGGGCCCTTGTCTATCTCAACACTAGGGATGGATTGGTGGAAAATTTGATACTCCACTACCTAGGATATGTGTGCAACCAAATATTGGATTATTAATGGATATCGTTTAGATGTCGACGCTTCCATGAAGCCGGCCATGATTACAAAAAAATCCCCTTGTTAGAATATATAATTATTTGATATATAACTAAGGATTAATATAAGACATGACATAAAGTAGCCCCGTGGTAACCCTTAAATGACATGATACAAAGTAACCCTCGGCTTTGCATTTTTCTTGCAACATATCACCCACAAAAAGAATTGAGTGATAAAAAAGTTGCCAAGTTGTCTTATTTAATAAGCCTAATATTCATGTAGTTTCATCCCTATGACATCATTGGTGCACTCCAACATGAAGAAAGACTAAAACATGCATTTTAGTCACCCTTGTGTAGATTGAGGAACCTTTTCATCAAAAATGACTGATAATTTTGAGTGTGCCAACCCACAAAACATCCCATACCAGGTCTTTTGTTTAGAAAAACCTTCTTTCAGCCATATATCATACATTTCTCCAAATACAAAGTAAATGAAGTACAATAATACCTCAGGGCCTAGAGCCAAAGGTAAGATGCAATATTGGAGATGACACCTAATACAAGTTGAATAGTATGTATCATTTGGTGGGAAAAAACCTCTCTGAAGTTGAATTCTTCATATCCATAATCAAAGTCATGTTCCATTTCAAGAGAATAAGTGTTTGAATTTCCAATATTTCCATATGCACAAAATTGAAGTCTCTTAATGCCACCAAAAATATAGATTTGACGATCATACTTTGAAGAAAGGATAATATAAAGTAAAAATTTCAGATGATTGTTTTAGGCACTTTATCTAAACAACTTCAACGAATCACATTAACCATTAACCAAGTCCTTCTCCTAATCCTTTCTAGTCACTCTGTTCATACCTCAAAAATTTTACATGTGCTAGACACCCAAGATTTTGGGCTTGTAAAAAACATGGATCAATAGTGACTAAAGTTGGAGATGGTTCCACATTTCTCTCTCCCGTTGTGTGTTTCCAGAGAAGTTGATCCTATCCCTTGGATAACATTCAAGGTGTTGGTTTTTTACAAATGATATTAGATCAGATTATAATGCTATCCTACTCTGGGAAAGAATTAGGCCTCAAGGTTAGAAGTTTCTATGGTTTTTGTTAGGATGATGACTTGTAACTAAACAATAAATTTATTGCATTACAATAATGAAGACAATACATAAGTAGGTGATAAGAGTACAAATGAAGTTATAGCATTCAGAAGGTTGACAACGCAAATGGTTATTTTGATTATTTTAAGGTTAATGTTTCATTTCATTAAAATGATACTGCAAGTACCTATTGTATTTGCTACAACCACCCTCTAAAATTTTCTGTTAGCTTCATTTTGGAGCCACCGTACCAACCTTCACAACAGCATGTCTTTCTTCATACAATACACAAGATCTAGTGATTTTCTGGTAGAGATATAGCTTGTTGATCAAACCTTGATGTGTTTCCCTCATAGGCTATTCAACCGGACTTTCTCATCAGCAGGTTCAGAAAATCCTTCAATAATTTGTGCAAATCTAAAGGGAAACCAACCTTCCCTCCACAATTGTATAATCTTGACTGGTAGCCTGTTGGGCCCCAAAATTGCACAATTCTAATGAGCAAGCTTCACCCATAAAATTACACAATCCTTCCCAGCTGGCTACTCAACCTAGAATTTGAGCAAACCTGGGTAGCAGTCAGCTGTTCTACCCAGAAATTGCACAAATCTTTTGAGCAACCATCCCAGCTTTGAGCCAGAAATGCACATTTTCTCCCAGCAGTTGAGTAGTCTCTTGCATGTGCAACTGAGTTGACCAGCTCCCTCCAGGACCGAGCGAAAGAAACTTGGATGCATGGACTGCTTCTCCCAAGGCAACATGAAAAGGAATCCCTTGTTTCAAGGATCTATTTTTGGCAGTTGGAGGTTGCATGCAAAGATCATTTCAGAAAGCTCCCACCAAGTGTCACTTTCCCTAGATTTTTGGCATGTGCATCACAACTTAAATTTTATCAAAACTCGTCAACCAAATTCTGCAGAGCTCATTCCTCACATCAATCTTGCAGCTCTGACATTCCACATCACATCTAGGAGCTATCAGCACATTCATCTTAGTTATTTTGGGGTAATCCACTTTCCATGTCTTGTCTTGCATTTCTGGTGCTTTTGTGTTTCTCTTCATGTAAACACTATCTGCTTGATTTCAGTGAGAACTTGTTGTTCTTTTGATACATACTAGCATGTACTAGGACCGTTTCAATTTTTGTTACTATCTCACTATTGTTGCATGCATGAAACTGTTTTGCATGAACAGTCACTAATTTAGCCACTCACTTCACACACATGCATGTTGATCTGTTTGTTCAATCTTCCATTCAATGTTTACATGCACCATCAATCACTTCTAATTTCACTTAGTGTTGGCATGCATTCACTATCATATTTGCTTTCAGTCGCTCATCGGCGAGTCTGGCCAACCTTGGCCTGAACTGTTCCTTCACTGAGACAACATTGCATAATATGGTGAAGGAAGGTTTTGTCTTCCTCTCTAGAAATGTGCATTTCTACCCAGGCACTGCCCTCGAGGACTATTTTGTGCATTTTAGAGGGATAGTGACTAGTGGCCTAGAAAATTGTGAAATGCAGTCACCGAGCTTGAAGCCATTGCCAGCTGAGATTGTGCATTATGCAATTCTAGTAGTCAGGAACCAAACTGGACTATAGATTTTGCAGTTCTAGTTGTCACTCAACCTTCTAGTAGCCTAGACTATGCCTTGCACAGTCTTGGTAGTTAGTCTCCCAACCTCCTGGCGGAAATTACACAACCTTCATGATCTGTCACCCAGCTATGTTGCAAGTCAGTTCTCAAGTTCATTTGGTTTTTAACTGACAGATTGCCTGCCATGAGTTTTGCCATGTCTCTAGGTACCGCAGGTGTTCATCTCCCTCTCAACAGTACAGGTACAATGGTTTCCAAGAGAGTAGAGATGAAGACACCGTTCAGAGCACACTTGGGGATGTAGTCAATCAAGTGTCTATGAACTTGCCTACCCATGAAGACATCAAGTTGTTCGTAGAAAAGGACATGAGGATATGATGGCAGCATCATAATAGCGAACAACATCATGAACATCAGCTGAAGGCAGGATACCGGATGCAACGAATGTGAGAGGAAGGTTATTGACAACATAGAGGCAGAACAAGTTTACAAGCTCACATAGATCCATTGATGATGAAATCAACTTTGGAGGCTCATTCTATGAGGTGATGACGCGACATGGATATTGTGTGAAGACAGAGAGTGGAACAAAGATGGAGTTTCATGTTTTGAAGCAACAACTCAAGGAAGAACATGAGTTGCATAGACAATCAAATGAGTTAAAATAGTAATAGGAACAACAAGGGGTGCAACATGCACTCATGAATGAAACTGCATTTGTACAAGTTATATATCCATCCCAACAATTGGCACGGAGTAGACATGGTGAGCAGTGTTGTTGATCGCATGTAAGGGATTCAAAAAATGAATGTCATTTTGTGCATGCATGCGATCCAACCCATTCAGCACACTCACCAAGGCAAAGATAAGAAGCAAGTGCAACTGGAGCTGAACATGTAGTTTATAGTTGATGTGCATGACCACTAGCACGCACTGGAAGATCAGCATAGAAACTATGCATCAGTGTCCTACCGGTTTGATTGCACCAAGAAGACCATGTGCGTGCTAGCAGACAAGTTAGATAAGGAGCCACAACAATGCACTAGATCCAATGGAGGCAAGAGTTCACTTCGACAAGATGTCACCATGGGGTGCATGCACACCATCACGGATGACCAAGCTTGGCATCAACTCACCACCTTCACCATCATAGGCATGTCAAAGAGTTAGTCTCACCTCAATGGATCGAGTGTCAGTGATGTTTTCCATGGCTTGCTCAAGCCATTTTGTCTCACATGAGCACATGTGCATTGTAATGTAACGTCATGTCAAGTGGAAGTTCAAGTGTCAATACTTGGATGTAACAATCATAGAGTAGATGAAGATTCATGAGGGTAGATGAACTGTCACAAAGGGGAATGTCAAGGGTCACCCAACCGTTTGCTACAAATAGAACCTCATAACTTATTATAAAGGCTTTTGGTCAGCCAAGCTTCGATAGGAGTATCTTAGAGAAACGTTGGACAATATTGTAATGAGCCTTGGTTTCTCCACTGTGTAGAGCTTGTATATCTCTTTGGAGAAGCAAGTGGTTGTGGCTGTAACGTTCCACTATTGGAACTAGTGGTTGGACATGGATGTATTGTATGACTGGGGCTTACACTTAATATAATAGAGCCATCACGTTTCATGCATATGTTGTATTGTATTCTATGCCATCTAGTTTACTATAAATGATATATGTATTTGTTTTCTTACGCATTCATGTATGGACTATTCTATATAAGTATGCATGAATATTTATAAAATGTGTTATTGGTTTAACCATCACTTTGGATTACCAGCTAACTTTCTTTCCATCTTGTGATGCATCTTCACTTCTGTGTTCCTTTTCAATCTGCGTACTATTACAAGTTTCCAAGGTCTACACTCACCTCACCCTTAGTGTGTTAGAACCTCTCATGCACCTTCCTTGGCGTATTGTAGCTGTCACACCCTTGCTATCAATAGAGACATCTTACTTGCCTTTGTGTAAAATTGCAGTCAAGGCATTACCATACAACCCACTATTGGGAGTCCCACACCAAATAGTCTGAGGTCTAATTGGGACTTCTGACAAGGGAGATCCCCTTACATGTTGGCATTTCTAGCACTGTTAACATTTTGGCACTAGAAGGAGGGCCAGATGACAAGCTGAGTCCTCACATCTATTTTGAATCTCTACACATCTATCATGACTAACTACCAAGTTTCTCTTTTGGAATGTACGTCTTATGGAAATGATTTCACTGTCTCGGAAAAGCTCTCGGATAACTTGTCTTAGAAAACATATGATGGTGGAGGCTGTGCAGCCTTGGTTAGGCCCATGGTCGATGTTATAGGCTCATGCAAAAGACATGGATTCTTTGAAGAATACATGAGTTGCGCATTGTTCATCTACACACTTCAAGGGAACCTAATGCACTAGTGTGCCATGCTGCCTGAAAAATCTATTCATTCTCTCATTGATTTGGTCACAGAGATAGACCATGCTTACAATCACTTTGACCATGAAGCAATTGATCAAGAAATTATGAAATTACAAAAAGCACCTGATGAATCCATTGATCCTTTTTACACATGCTTCTGTAATCTTTCATACCAATTTCCTGAAGATGTAATTGATTCGGAATTTCTTTATGAAAGATTTGAGTATCTTCTTCACACATCCGAACCCTACTCAACACACTTCGGTGATGGAGCTATGCAATCATAGGCAGGCATAGTTGCTGCCGCAACTGACTGTCCACCTTCACCTCATCAGATAGTTCCACTACCATGGAGTAATGTGGGAGATCATGCACACACATATGTTGAACTGTCACATCCTCCCACCCAACCGACTCCTAATATTTGCACATATTTGGCTTGCAACTCTATTGGTTGTCGCATGGATTCATTCCCTCGACCTCTGTCTTCATGTTCTGTTGATCCTCCAAATTGTATTGTCTTGTGCTATTCCATTCCAGACTCTTCACATGTTTTGAATGAGGATCAAATTGTAGATGGAGTTGTTGTTTTGTAGCCAATTTTTGCCATTATTCATGATGAATGTGTGTGGTAATCTAAAGAAGAACCCGCAGTGAAGGATGAATCCCTTCCACCTGCGCCTCATCCACTTTATCGTGACATCCCTTATGATTCTGTCACTACTAATTTCCCCTATGAAAACTCATTTCTGGATTTTTCTACTTCCGATCATTCACAGGACACATCAGATGTCAGTTTGTCATTACAGTGCAGAAAGGACACATCTTCCTCTGGAAATTCGTCTAATATATCATTTTTAATTTCTAAAAACATAGAGGGTGAACATCTTCACTTCTCATCTAGCTCTCTGCCCGATTCATCAAATCATGAAGATGTCGACAAACATCCTAAATTTTCTGATCTTGGTTGTCGTGATCTATTCACTTCCTCATCTGATCATGATGTTGATTCAATCATTGTTAATCTATCTAAGACACTGGTCTACAATGATCTATCTGTCAACGAACTTGGAAACTTGCAGACTATCGAGGCACTTTAGCCTGAGCTGATGGTTATGTCAGGCCCTCACTGTCCTGAGGTTGGTTTCACTTCTAGTCAAGAAATTGTTGAAACACTCAAGGCTCCTCATCACTCTTTGCTTTGCATTGAAGATCAACCAAACACCCAGATTTCAGTCCCTCCACTTGAACTACACGATATCATTGCTCATGTGTTGTAGGAATCTTACAAAACAAGCACACATGCACAACATCAGTGGTCTACCTTTCTCATGTTTTCTCGCACAACACATTCAATAGAATGCAGACACTCGACATCTACATGCAGTGTAGCAGAATGCCATGGTAGCTCTAGAGAGTGGATGTCATGTGCTTTCACTCATCTCTATTTTGTAGTCGGTTGTAGACTTAGAGTGTGTTTGTGTTCATTGTTATATCTTTCTTGTTTGCTAGTTCACATAGTTGTCTTATTCATGAACCATGCCTTCACCAACATGGGTAAACCAATGCACTGGTGGCTGCATTGGAAGTATCACTTCACGTGAGATGGACCATGCACCATTAGCTTAGAAGTAGGAGTAGTGTTTTCTTTCAGTATGTTTGCTTGCATGCTTGTTTACTTACTTGCTGTGCTGGTTTGTTCACTTGCTTGCTTGTTTGCTCACTCTCTTTGCTTTTACTTTTGCTTCTGCTTCTTTGATTTTTTGTTTGTTTTCTTTTTTTGTTTGTAGGTTAGTTTCACATGAAACCATGTATGACTCTTGAAACAAGCTGGGTAAAGTACGAGAGGACTTGTACAACTATCAACATTTGGTTATTTGTTGTCTACTCTCTTATGTAAGAACTTGTTGTCTTCATTCCATGATACATCAATGGAAAATACATACCGCTTGAAGTAAACCTTGGTGAAAACACAACGCTTGCGTGCTAACTAGTATCACCTACTCTAGTCAGTGGTTTTTGGGTTAACGCTTGTCAGCACAATCAAGTAGAGTAAGGTGAGGGGGAAAACCTTGATAAGCATGTCAGAGGTATAATAAACTAATTCTGTGTAGGAACAACCTCTTATTCCCTCAATAAGTTGGGATCCCTCTTCCGCGTCTTAAATGAATAAGTGATGTGCATAGTTATTAAGATGAAAATGAAAAAATGAAAAAGTGAAAAAAAAAGTTTGGAAAAAATGAAAATGAATAACGCGAAGGAAGAGAAAGGCTTCATGCACTGAGAGGTGATGCAAGTAAATTCACTGGGGTACTATGCAAGCTCGTTGGCAGTGGATCCATGCTTGTGTTTCTATATGACTCCGCCAGGGTACTGTCTAGGCCTGCGAGTAGTGGAGCAACACCAAAGATGAAACTAAGACTCTGACGACTATACTGCTTGTGCACCAATATACCCCTAAACTACAATCAAAACAATTGTGTTGACTTGTCTTGGAATGTGTGTCAATCGACCAAGAGCTTGGCAGATGTGACATCTTATAATCAAGCTAGTGTGAAACTAAGACAAGCTAAGAATTGAACAATACTTTTAGAGGTGTTAGACTTTCTTTTCATGAAGAATGTCCATTCAGAGAGTTGGATTTCTACCAGTGCGTTGCAAAGTGTTGTAGTGGCTACAACCACCCTCCAAAACTATTTCTTAGCTTCGTTTTGGAGCTTCCCTACCAACCTTCATAGCAGCATGTCTTGCTTTATCATGTATACAAGATCCAATGTTTTTCTTGTAGAGGGATAGCTTTTTGAGCAAACCTTGATGCATTTCCCTCATAGGTTGTTCATCCAGACTTGGTCTAGCAGTAAGCTGAGAAGCTCCTTCAAGAATTTGTGCAAATCTGGAGGGCAACCAACCTTCCCTCCAAAAATTGCACAATCGTGACTAGAAGCCTGCTGGGCCCCAGAATTGCACAATTATTCTAACCAAGCTTTAGTCAAAAAATTGCACAACCCTTCCCATATCAGCTGCTCAGCCGAGAATTTGCACAAATCTGGGTAGTAATCAGCTAATCTTCCTAGAAATTACAAAAATCTTCTGAGCATCTAGCCCAGCTGCCAGCAAGAAATGTGCATTTTCTCCCAACAGCTGAACAGTCTCTTGCATGTGTAGCTAAGTTGATCGGTTCCCTCCGGGACCAAACAAAATAGACCTGCATGCACGAGCTACTTCTCCCAAGGCAGCATGCAAATTCATCCCTTGTTTCAGCAATTTATTTTGGCAGTTGGAGGTTGCATGCAAGGATCATTTTAGAAACCTCCAACCAAGTGTCTCTTTCCCTAGATTTGTGGCATGTGCATCAGAACATCAATTTGATCAAAACTCATCAACTAGCCACTACAGAGCTCATTCCTCACATCAATCTTACAGCTTTTACATCCCATATCGTATCCAGAAGCTATTGGCACATCTAGCTCAGATTTTTAGGGTAAGTCCACTTTCCATGTCTTGTGTTGCATTTCTGGTGCTTTATTTTTTTTCACTTCGTCTGAACATTATCTGCTTGATTTCAATGAGTGCTTGTTGTCGTTTTGATACATACTAGCTTGTACTAGCTCCATTTTAGTTTTTGTTGCTATCTCGTTATTGTCGCATACATGAAATTGTTTTGCACGAATGGTCGTTGATTCGACGACTTGCTTCACCCACATGCATGTTGATCTATTTACTGAATCTTTCATTCAATGTTTGCATGCACTATCAATCACTTCTTCTTTCACTTAGTGTCACCATGCATTCACTACCATATTTTCTTTCAGTTGCCCGTCAGTGAGTCTGGCCAACCTTGGCCTAAACTCTCCCTTCACTGAGATTACAATGCACAATATGTGGAAGGAAGGCTCTATTTTCCTCTCCAGAAATGCACATTCCTACCCAGGAACTTTCCTCCATGACTTTTTTGCGCATTTCTGAGGGGTAGTGACTGTTGGCCCAAAACAATGTGCAATGTAGCCACTAAGCCTGTAGCCATTGCCAGCTGAGATTGTGTATTGCATAATTCCAGTAGTCAACAACTAGAATGGACTATGCATTGTCCAATTTCAGCAGTCAGTCAACCTTCCAACAACTCAAACTGTGCCTTGCACAGTCTTGGTAGTCATTCTCCCGACCTCTTGGTGGAAATTGCGTGACCTTCATGATCAGTCACCCAGGTATGCTGCAAGTTAGTTCTCAAGTTCATTTCGGTTTATGACTAACAGATTCCTTGCCATGAGTGTTTCCATGTCTCCAGGTATCGCAGGTGTTCATTTGCCTCTCAGAAGTACAAGTACAATGGCTTCCAAGAGAGAAGAGATGAAGACACCATACAGAGCACACTTGGCGATGCAGTCAATCACGTGTTTATGAAATTGCGTACCCACGAAGACATCAAGTTTTTCATACACAAGGACATCAAGATATGATGGTAGCAACATCACAACGAGCACCATCATGAACATCAGTTGAAGGCAGCATACTAGATGCAATGAATGCGAGAGGAAGGTTGCTGACAACATTAAGGTGGAACAAAGTTGCAAGCTCAAGTATATCCACTGATGATGAAAGAAACTTTGGAGAGTCAGGCTATTAGGTGATGGCACGACATGGAGATCGCAGGAAGACATAGAGTGGAACAAAGAAGGAGTTGGATATGCTAAAGCAACAACTCAAGGAAGAACATGAGCTGCACAGACAAGTGAATTAGTTGCAACAGGAACAAGAACAGCAGGGGGCACAACATGCACTCACAGATGAAACTACACCTGTACAAGTTATAAATATATCCCAACAGCTATCATGGAGCAGACATAGTGAGCAGTGTTGTTGATCACATGCAAGGGATTCAGCAACATGCATGTCGTTGTGCACACGCATGTGATCCTACCATTTAGCACACTCACCAAGGTGAAGACAAGAAGCAAGTCCAACTGGAGCTAAATGTGTAGATGGTAGTTGATGCTCATGACCAGTAGCACACACTAGAAGATCAACATAGACACTATGCATCAGTGTGTTGTCAGTTCAGTTGCACCAAGAAGACCATGCACATGCTGGCAGATAAGTTGGATGAAGAATCCACACCAATACACCGGATGCAACAAAGACAAGAGTTCTCTTCAGCAAGATATCACCATGCGGGGCATGCACACCATCACGAACGACCAATCTTGGCATCAGCTCACAACCTTCACCATCACAAGCATGTGATAGAGTTGGTCTCACCTCAATGGACCTAGTCTCAGTGATGTATTTCATGGCTTGGTCAATCCATTTTGTCTCACATGATCACATGTGCATTGTAACGTAATGTCATGTCATGTGAAAGTTTAATTGTCAATAGTTGGATGTAATAGTCATAGAGTAGATGAAGAGTCATGAGGGTAGATGAACTATCACAAAGGGGAATGGCAAGGGTCACCCCACCCTTTGCTATAAATAGGACCTCATAAATCATTGTAAAGGCTTTTGGTTAGCTAAGCTTCGATATGAGTATCTTAGAGAAAGCTTGGATGGTATTGTAATGAGCCTTGGCTTCTCCACTGCTCAGAGATAGTACATCTCTTTGGAGGAGCAGGTGGTTGTGGCTGTAATGTTCCACTATTGGAACTAGTGGTTGGACATGGATGTATTGTATGACTACTACTTACACTTAATATAACATAGCCAACATGCCCAAAAGAGTGAAATTGAACATATGGTTGCAGAACTGCTAGAGGCTGGTATAATTCAACCTAGTCAAAGTTCTTTCTCTACTCCAGTAGTATTAGTGCACAAGAAGGATGGATGATGGTGCACGTGTCTGGATTATAGGGAGCTCAACAAGCTCCGTATAAAAGATAAATTTCCCATTCCTGTCATTGATGAATTATTAGATGAATTACATGGATCAATTTACTTCACCAAGTTGGATATCCATTCAGGATATCATCAAATCAGAATGAAGACTGAAGACATTCCGAAAACAACATTTAAAACTCATGAGGCTCATTATGAATTTTTTATCATGCCTTTTCGCCTTACCAATGCACCTTTTACATTTCAAGGTTTGATGAATTCCACTCTCAAACCCTTCCTTAGAAAATTTGTGTTAGTAGTTTTTGATGATAGACTAATCTACAGTAAGTCTTGGAAGGATCATGTTCAACATGTTGACAAGGTGCCCCAACTATTGGAGGAGAAACAATTGTATGCAAAAAGCTCCAAATATTTCTTTGGAGTACAAGAGGTGGAATATTTGGGTCATATTTTATCTCATGAAGGTGTTAAGGTAGACCCTAGAAAAATTAAAGCAATTGTGGAATGGAAAATCCCCACATCCAGAAAGCATCTGTGAGGACTTTTTGAGTTGCCAGGGTATTATCGCAAGTTTGTTAAGAATTATGGGAGAATAATAGCATGTTTAACAACATTATTGAAGAAAGATGCATTTTCATGGATTATAGAATCAAGAAAGGCCTTCAAACATCTTAAATAGGCAATGTGTCAAGCACCAGTCTTAGCTATGCCAGACTTCACAAAAACCTTTATTATGGAATGTGATGTTTCAGGAAATGGAATTGGTGTTGTTTTAATGCAAGATGAAAGACCTATTGCTTTTGAAAGTCATCCAATTAAGGGAAAATATTTACATAAAACTATTTATGGGAAGGGAATGTTGGCAATACTACATGAACTTAAGAAATGGTGACCCTACCTAATGGGAAGACACTTCAAGGTAAAAACGGATCATGATAGTCTTAAATACTTTTTAGAACAAATATTATCCTCTAAAAAGCAACAAAAGTGGGTCACAAAGATGTTGGGTTATGACTTTGAAATCATCTACAAAAAAGGGAAGCAAAATGTGGTGGCAGATGCACTCTCAAGAAAGGATGAGGATGTGGAAGCATTGGTGTGCACCATTTCTATTATCCAACCAGATTGGATAAAGGAAGCAAGGGAGGAATGGAAGAATGATGAAGAAGTGTGGGCACTTATTCGAAAGTTACAACAAGATTCCAGTACATATGATACATTTAGCTGGAAAAATGATTCGTTATGGTACAAAGATCGCTTATACCTTTGTAAGAACTCCCAACTCAAACAAAATATTCTTATGGAACTGCACACTTATCCCTTAGGAGGGCACTGAGGATTTTTAAAAACTTCGCTTAGGATTAAGAAGGAATTTTTTTGGGATGGCCTTAAATCGAATATTCAAAAGTTTGTGGGGGAATGTTTCATTTGCCAACAAAATAAAGTTGAAACAACTAAGACCATGGTTCTATTACAACCTTTATCCATTCCAAGCCAACGTTGGGAGGAGGTTTTAATGGATTTTATCACAGGTTTACCCAAATCTGAGGGAAAGAGTGTCATCATGGTGGTAGTTGACAGACTTACCAAGTATGCACACTTTTGTGCATTATCACATCCATTTAAAGCCAATACAGTTCTACTGCATTTATGGAAACAATTCAAAAGCTACATGGAAACCCAAAGATTATTGTAAGTGACAGAGATCCAATTTTCACTGGAAATTTTTGGACAGAATCATTTTTTTGTCTCAGTACTCAGTTAGCTCATAGTTCATCTTATCATCCTCAATATGATGGGCAAGCTGAGATAGTAAACAAATGTTTGGGAGGATATCTTCGTTGCTTTGTATCGGATAAACAGACACAATGGGTCAAATGGTTGCCTTTGGCTGAATGGTGGTTTAACACTTCCTTCCATACTGTAGAAAAAATGACCCCATTTATGGCACTTTATGGATATCATCCACCATCCATCACATCGTATTTAGGAGAAAATTCTAAGGTTCAAGTAGTGGAACATCACATCGAGCATCAACAACAAGTTCTCAAACTCTTAAAGGATAACCTCACGTTGGCGCATAATAGAATGAAACAACAGGTAGATCAACATCGCAGTGAAAGAAGTTTTGATGTAGGTTACTGGGTATTCCTACGGCTGCAACCATATAAACAAATGTCCCTCAAGCAAGCTAAGAAGGATAATAAATTATCACCAAAGTATTATGGTCCATACAAGGTGTTGCAAAAGATTGGTACTATGGCATACAAATTGGAGCTTCTTGCAGCTTCTAAAATGCACCCAATTTTCCATGTTTCATGTTTAAAGAAGTTTATAGGTGACAAGCTCCCAGTTCAAACAATATTGCCAGAACTTGACGAGGAAGAAAAAATTATATTGGAACCGGAAGCAGTCACGGAAACAAGAACTCGATAGCTATGAAATCGATCAATTTCGGAGTATCTCATCAAGTGGAAGAACTTATCCGCTAAAGATTCCACATGGGAGGATGAGAATTTTATATAGAAGCATCCA
>APFE031483448.1:169070-188511 GCA_000404065.3 Pinus taeda | reverse complement strand
AAACTAAAATAAAAAACTAAAGAAACATGGATAACAAAATTGCTAAACATAATAAAATGGTTTACATAAAAAAATTATTAAAACTTCAATCAAAATTCTAATTCTATCAAAACTCAACTTGTTCTATTATTAAATTTTAATAACTGAACAAGAAATTTATTACAAAATAAAACAAATCCCTTGGCCTAATGCAAAAACCAACCACTTGTTTGAATATAATATTCCTCCATCGTTTTAATTATAGCGGGTTAACCAACAACTTATTTGCATATAACGTCTCTCCAATCATAGCGAGTTGAACATTGTTCCATTATAAAACTAATGTGTGATAATAAGTGCAGAATGTAGAGTAGCAAATCGCCATCAGCTTCTATCAATTATTTCAGGCTTTGACTAATTAATTAGAGTAGTTATTTACTTAATAACATTAAGTTGATTTAGAGGGCTCAAGTCATTGACAGTATGATGGGGTACTGACCATTATTCCGAATTCTGTTAGGTATACCAAACCTCTCACGTTTTAGAAATTCGTTCATTAATTTTCCCAACAACTTTTCACAATAGCATCTAAAGAGGAAAATAAAATATAACTACTAAAGTTATTTTTAGTTATTGTTTTTATGGTCAATGGGATCCCTGATATTTCGATGGCAAACATTAACATGGAAAGACCAGTACATCAGCCATTCTCCAAAAAGTCCACACACACTACAAGATTCTATGGACAGCCAACTCACTTCTTACTAACTGTGCATTTGAAGGATTTGGGGTGAAAAACAAAAAACTAAACAGTAAGGAATTTAATCATCCTGCACCTTAAATTTTGATTCCTGCTAAAACCAAAAAGATGCTTCCCATGACATTGCAGTCACATCATTGTTTACATGAGATTCAAAATTCTCTTTTTCTTGATCATCAATTTGCTTCTCCCAGCTGCCAAGTTGAGCCATTTCTTGATCTTTCTGCTGCATAAATTCTGCTTCTTGTTCATGTACCCACTGATCAGCGCTGCAACAAATCTCATTCTCAGCGTTGCGAACGTCGAAGAAACTGAATACATCATATTCCGGGAACTGGTCATGTTTCTGAACATGGCTGTCATTGTCACGTTCTCTGCTATCACATATTGGCTCTGATTCTGTATGTGGAGTACTGGGCTTCAGAGATCCATAGTCTTCAGCCAATGTCTGACTGTAGCATTCATTAGAGTTTCCCTCCATAGACAAGTAGTGATGATCATCCTCACTGGAGAAGTGTTCGATCAAGGAACAGCTGGCAGCTGAATCACTGCTGCAATATACAGTACTATCATTGGTTTGTTTCCCGGCATCTGAGCTTGCAACTGGGTGGGGCTCCATGAAATCTGGATGAGTGGTTTCTCTGGTTTTTTCTGATGCAGAGCTACAACGAAATATCGGATCTTCTGTACTTAACTCTCTGGACTTTGGCTCAATCTGTGCATTAAGTCGAGAAGAGGAGCTGATAGTATTAGAGCTTTTAAATTCTCTGATTCTTGCAATATATTGCGCTTTTAAATCCGCTTTTAGATTGTGAACATTTGGAATCACGACCCCTGTTGATTGGGCGGCCCTCGCAACATTTCTTTCCGGCTGTCGAGGTTTCTGTGGAGAATCATATATTTTCTCACCTTTCCTCTGGTTGAAACCATCACCGTTGACTCTGTTCGTGCCGTCCGTCGTGATTTTTTTATGAGTCTTGGGATCGATTCCCCTGACAGCAAGTTTCTTGCTCAAGTTAGTGTTCCAGTAGTTCTTTATTTCGTTGTCTGTTCGGCCGGGGACTCTCCCTGCTATTATCGACCATCTGCCCATAACAAAGAAGCATCCATTAGTCACTGACGAGATCATTTTTAGTATTTCGGCATGAAATATGTAAGCTAGTTGATGGAATATTTTAGAAATTTAAGAAACAATAATATTTTTTAGAAATTTGATAAACCTGAGGAATACTAATTTTCTATGAAATATTTGAACCAAACTTGTAAGTCCTCAATAATAGCTTTTAAATTTCTAAGTCTTTAAGAGCAGATATTGAAATATTTTGGAAATTTTATAAACAGAAATATTGCTGAACTTTGATAGAGATAAACTAAGTTAAATAGATGAATTCTCTTATATCTTTCTTATTTCTAAAATGTTCTTAAATCTATGAATGTATCGTATTTGTAAAAAAACTTTTAAGAACAAGAATGAGATTATTACAAATCAATTCCAAACACCAAAGTAAATCAATTTTAAATACTAAAACTCTAAAAAGCTGGAATTAGTGATAGAACTTACTTTCATATTACTTGTATCCTCCTACACTATTAACTTATAACAAGAACAAATATATTACACGAAACAACTTCTTGTATATACAAAACATCCAACAAATCAACATTTTGTTCTGTTCTATTCTATATTACCTGTTGCCCAAGAGAGCATGCATTCTGATAATAAGTTCTTCTTCATCTGTTGTAATATTTCCCCGCTTGATACATGGCCGAAGATAGTTTAGCCAACGCAATCTGCAGCTCTTTCCACATCTTCGCAGCCCTGAAAATTAGTAAACAAACTAAAATTATATATATGAATAAAGTTGGGTAATTAATATAATATTTGTTTTCGATTGGGTTTATCTGATAATGTTTGATGTCAAGTGCGTTCATCTCAGATAGTTAACAGGTATTATTAGAAAATCTTTTTATCCAAATTCAATACACACCAATAAACTTTGATTATATGTAAAAAACCATTACGACCCATGAAAATGTAAATCTATATCTATTCAAGTGATCCGATACTCGTATTTGTGCTGGTCTCTTTGATGAAATAGATATCTCTGAACTTATGAAACTTTGTTTAAGAAAACATATGTAAATACTGATAGGATAGGTGAACTGAGAGGCTAACCTGCTTTCTTGGGCAGAGACCTCCAATTGCCTTCACCATGAGTTTGAATATATTTTCCCAGAAGACTATCCTCTTCGGCAGACCATGCTCCCTTGTTGAGACCAACTTTTGTGCAGCATGGAGCACGACCCATCTCTGCTTTATTGGACTAACTAACTGAAAGGGAAAAAACAGAAAATCAACTTCTAACATCAATACAATCTCTCCATGCAATGCAGATTATTAAACGGCCATGCTTAAATCTGAAAAACGTATATTTCTCTCTATATATATATTGATGGATTCATGTCAGCAAGGAGATTCGACCTTGAAACCATGGACTGGCTGAAATGCAGAGACATAGCCCGAACTTACTATGTGGGCTTGTTGGAGGTGCAACTGGCCGATACTTAACGACCGGGCTCGCTGGAGGCCACGTTTTCGGTGCGACTCTGCCTACCCCTCAAACATTATTGTCCTCATCAGACCTTACACAAAAAATGACGCAATTATCAATTAATTGTCGCCATCAATCTTGATTTTCAATTGTGGAATTATGAGAACCGCAGGAGCAGCTTTCGTTCCAATTAGATCGGCAGGAAGAACGATGGTTATTGGCTTCTGGATATTTAATTTCACCTGCCTGTCTTCCCAACTGCCATTCTTCATTGCTGAATCCGACCCGAGGCTGTGACTCCAGCCACCGACCCCGCAAGTGAAAATCAAAGGGAAAACAACAACGTCCATGTGAGAGTATATACGGTGAGTATATGCACCTGCTACTTACAACTACTTAAAATAATAAAGCTTAGTTTAAAAAATTTACAAATTAGCTTTGAAAATAATAGAAATTCCTGATTTACAAATTAGTTTTGAAAATAATAGAAATTCCCGTCAGATTATGATAATATCTATTATAAATTTTTGAAAATTTGGGTTACAGTTGTGAAATTTCAAGATTGATGTCTCAAGGTTCTTAATGTGCTGAATTTATTTCAGATTCAAACACTCTAATTTTTTTGTTTTTTTGAAATTATTTTCACCTAATTCGAAAAAAAACTGAGCTAATTTGTAACCTCTGTAGACAAAACCCAATCATAAAAGTTCATTTTATCTTCAATGCTCACACAAAGATATATGATTATCATGAATGAATATATCATCCTTGAATTTAATTCTATGACAGATTTTACAAATGAATATAATATGGCTGAATTTAATTTTATTAAGGATTTTGATAATGTTTCAGAATTACGGACAGAAATGTGAAGTTGAAAAAAATTTAGGCACTTGTGTGAAGTCTAAAAAATTGACCTCACTTCTATTTGTCAAATTCTAAAATATTCTCAAAACTACAATCAAAATAACAATCACTATAAATCATAAGTTTGTCAAACTTTCCAATTAATCCTTGGATTCAAGGTAGCTAGCCAACCATTCAATCACCTCACTTACACTAAATTATTTTCCTAATATAAACCATTTACTCAACTTCTAAACTATTAATTAAACTTAACTCTATGGCAGATTCTGTGAATATTTCACAATCTAACTCACACTAATAAAATAAAATAAAATTACTCACTTTTATTAATCACATTCTAATATTCAATCACTCTAAACCCACGTTGTTGGAGTCAAAATAGCTTACGCATAGCCCAGCCGCTTCACTTTCGCTCAATTATTTTTTGAACATAAACTATTTCAGCCTCCTCTAAACTTTATAGTCACGTACAAATTTCCAAAGAAGGGGTGATAAATAAATAAAATCCATTACGTATGGGGTTATATATTTGCCCTAGCTGCCTTTCAAAGGCAGTTATGACAATTACAGAAGCTTCCACATAATGCCTTCTTTCAAGCTACATAGGCCACGGATTCACCAGCATTCGATTTGTCAAAACAAATACATCACCATGCTATGTATTGATATAACTTGTTTAAAAGAAATTCTTCAAGGATTATTTTAGGCCAGGCTTCTTTATTAATATCATTTTAAACTTTAATGGTATTATTTAAACTTTAATATAATAATAACTATGAATTATTTAATTGATTTATAAATTTATAAATTTAATAATATATTAATTTTAAATACTAACACATTTTAATTATGATTAATTTGGTCAAAAATAGTGAACATGAAAATCATGTTGAACCATGATAATTGATAGGTATTATGTTTAAAATGCTTATAATTAAATATAGATATCTAGAGTCATTATGATGACATAGACAAATATATTTAACCTTTCTAGTCAACTTTTGCAGTCGATTTATAAATAGTTAACCATGGTCAATGTTAATCAACTATATGTTTAAGATACTCAATGGTAGACAACATTGTTCACTCATAGTCATCCTTAGTCAAATATAGTCATCCTTAGTCAAATATAGTCACCCATGGTCAAACATGGACAATCATGGCCAATCATACTCAATGATAGTCAACATTGTTCTCTCATAGTCATCCTTAGTCAAACATGGTCAACCCTGGTCCAATGTCGGATTATGACAAATATTTACATAATATGATAAGCATGGCTAACCATGGTCAATCTTGGTTAACCATGTTTTATAAAATCTAACATGGTCAACCATGGTCAAACGTTGCATTGTGACAAAGATTATCTTGATATGAAAATCAACATGGTTAAGCATGGTTAACCATGGTCGAACATCACATTGTGACAAGGATTGTCTCAATATGAAAATCAACCATGGTTTACCATGGTCAATCATAGCCAACAATGGTCAACCATAGTTTACCATGGCCAATCATAGCCAACCATGGTCAATTGTTGCATTGTGACAATGATTATCTCAATATGAAAATCAACCATGGTCCAACGTCGTGGTAACAAAGATTGTCTCGATATGAAAATAAATCACGGTAAAGCATGTTCAACCATGGTCTAATGTTCCATTATGACAAGGATTATCTCAATATGGAAATCCACCAAGGTCAATCATGGTCAACCATGTTTATTTTAGGGTTTGTAATATTTATACGAGCATTTATATACCTTGGGTTATAATTTTTATCCCTTGGGTTTATAATATCAATCCCTTGGGTTTATTAGTCTAAGGGTTCATATTCCTAGGGTTTAATATTATCCCCTTAGGCTTATAATCCCTTGGGTTTTTAGTATATGAAAATCAACCATGGTTAAGTATGGTCAACCATGGTGAAATGTAGCATTGTGACAAGGATTGCCTCAATATGAAAATCAACTATGGTCAACTATGTTTATTTTAGTGTTTATAATA
Organism: Pinus taeda; assembly: GCA_000404065.3. NCBI lineage: Eukaryota > Viridiplantae > Streptophyta > Pinopsida > Pinales > Pinaceae > Pinus > Pinus taeda. The sequence goes on along the minus strand of APFE031483448.1, from coordinate 182,347 downwards.
TCTATCTTTGGATTTATATACCTTGGGTTTATAATATTAATCCCTTGAGTTCATAATCCCTTGGGTTTAAAATTATTCCCTTGGGTTGATAACCCATTGGGGTGTTAGTATTTATCCCTTGGGTTTAAAATATGAATCCCTTGCGTTTATCATGATGACATAGACAATGATATTTAAACTTTGTAGTCAACATTTGCAGTTGATGTATAAATAGTCAACCATGGTCAATGTTAATCAACTATATGTCTACCATACTCAATGGTAGTCAACATTGTTCACTCATAGTCATCCTTAGTCAAACACAGTCACCCATGGTCAACCATGGTCAATCATTGTCAACAATTTTCAATCATAATTAAGTGTAGTCGAGATTGTTCACCCATAGTCATTCTTAGTCAAACATGGTCACCCATCGTCAACCATGGTTAATCATGGTCAACCATGTTCGATTGTTGCATTGTGACAAAGTTTTTATGGATATGAAAATCAACCATTGTCAACCATGGTTAATCATGCTCAATCATGGTCAACCATGGTCAACCATGTTTTATAAAATCAACCGTGGCTAATCATGGTTAATGATGGTCAACCATTGTCCAACGTCGCATTATGACAAAGATCGTGTGAATATGAAAATCAATCATTGCCTCAACCATGGTACAATGTTGCATTATGAGAAATATTGTCGTAATATGATAAACATGGTTAACCATGGTCAACCATGTTCAACCATTTTTTATAAAATCAAACATGGTCATCCATGGTCAATCATGTTCAACCATGGTCGAACATCGCATTGTCACAAAGATTGTATTGATATGAAAATCAACCATAGTTAAGCATGGTCAACCATGGTCCAATGTCGCATCATGACAAGGATTGTCTCAATATGAAAATCAACCATGGTCAACCATGCTTTTTTTAGTGTTTATAATATTTATCTCAGAGTTTATAATTTGGGTTTATAATATTAGTCCCTTGGGTTTAATATTATTCCCTCCAGTTCATAATTCCTTGGGGTTTCAGTATTAATCCCCTTGGATTTATTATTCCCTTGGGTTCATAATATCAATCCTTTAGGTTTATCATTCCTTTGGTTTTATAATATCAATCATGGTCGACCACGGTCAATCATAGCCTACCATGGTTGAATGTTGCATTGTGACAATTATTGTCTCAATATGAAAATCAACCATGGTCAACCATGGTCCAACGTCACATAGTGACAAATATTGTCTCGATATGAAAAGAATCATGGTAAAGCATGGTCAACCATGGTCCAATGTTCCATTGTGACAAGGATTATCTCAATATGGAAATACACCATGGTCAACCATGTTTATTTTAGGGTTTATTATATTTATCTTAGTGTTTATGTACCTTGTGTTTATAATTTTTATCCCTTGGGTTTATAATATCAATCCCTTGGGTTTATTAATGTAAGTGTTCATATTCCTAGGGTTTAATATTATTCCATTACGTTTATAATCCCTTGGGTAATTAAACCATGGTATTATGAATTTATTCCCTCCTCTCTCTGGCGCCCCCCTCTCTCTATCTTTCTCTTTTGGGTATTTCCATGGGAATACTTTTATATATACATATGTGAAATTTTAAATTAAAAATAAGAGTATGTCACATTGTGACAAATATTGTTTGAATATGAAAATCAATCAATGTCTCAAGCATGGTCCAATGTTGTATTATGACAAAGATTGTCATAATATGATAATCATGGTTAACAATGGTCAACCTTGGTCAACCATGTTTAACCATATTTAATAAAATCTAACATGGTCATCCATTGCCAATTATGGCAAACCATGGTTGAATGTCATATTGTGACAAATATTATCTTGGTATGAAAATAAACCATGGTTAAGCATGGTCAACCATGGTCCAACATCACATTGTGACAGGGATTGTCTCAATATGAAAATAAACCATAGTCAACCATGTTTGTTTTAGTGTTTATAATATTCATCTTAAGATTTCTATACCTTGGCTTTATAATATTAATCCCTTAGGTTTAATATTATTCCCCTAGGTTCATAATCCCTTAGTGTTTTAGTATTAATCCCTTGGGCTTATTATTCCCTTGGTTTATAATATCAATCCCTTGGGTTTATTATTCCCTCGGGTTTATAATATCAATCATGGTCAACAATTGTCAATCATAGCCAACCATGATGAACCATGGTCGAATGTTGTACTGCGACAATGATTGTCTTAGTATGAGAATCAACCATGGTCAACCGTGGGCCAACATTGCATGGTGAAAAAAATTGTCTCAATATGAAAATATGTCATGGTAAAGCATGTTAAACCATGGCCTTACATTGCATTGTGACAAGGATTATCTCAATATGGAAATCCATTGTAACACCCTTCTCCCACATCTACCCAAGCAACCGGTGAGTCGGGGTAAACATGCGACGAGAGGCCACTATGATATTATTCAACCTCCTAAGTCACATTAAGGAAGTGAAACCAACCCAAACACACCATACAGACATCCAAAATCATCAACAAAACCCTCAGAGGACAAGGCAGCCTATTGTTTTAGGTTTCTTGGGCCATACTCGCTCTCATGCTATGGGCAAGGGAGCGACCAACAACATAAATTCACTCTCACAGACTTGCCTGCCAGTGATTGTGGACCAAAATTATCAATGTTGTGCCAACAACCCTAAGATTTAAGCCACTTTTTTAGGCTTAGATCCGAGAACACTGCTGATAACTGATCCATCTCTGCAAATCGATAAAGTAACATGGAAATGAAAGTACTAAATAAAATACTTGTTAAAGACCTTAACTAGATCTCTACAAGCCATGACACACACTTCGTTAAACATATCGTCAACATGTAACCTATAGGTGTAAACAACATAATTAAGTGGACGTATCTCATTCTTATCTGAGAATCACTATGGATCATTGTTCAATCATGCCATTTGTTACGTTATCATATATTACGTTGTAGACACATTATCCATTCACATACAAGTAAAAACATGTTGAAAGACACACATAACTTTTGTCATAAAATGTGCATATAACCAACATAATAGGAACAGAAATAAAATAAACATGACAACCATCAAATCCATAAATGCATCAGTACCTTTCCACATTGAAATCAAGGGAAAGGATTTCTCATTAATGAATGCAATGAACCAATCAGAGATGGGATTACCACGTTCCACCCGACCGTAGAATGGCTGAGCCAAATCACTGTTCAACCATTCACCCTCGTGCCATATTCTGAGCATGAATGTGGGATCTCATAAAACACATCAATCAAAACTCATGTAGGGCTTCCAGAGGCCATACACCTCAACCCATTAAACATTTGTTCCACCTCATGGTCATAAATCACCAAAACCATCATCAGATTAGTCTCTATCCAAGCCTTCCAGGCTTCCAAAGCATTTATCCAACCAAGGTTTCTAGAACTAGTAACTGACCACAACTTATACAAGGATTCCATTGCATTTGTCCAACCAAAGCTTCCAGGATTAGTAACCCAACCCACCAAGGGATTCCTAGACTTGTAACTCAACCCAAGCTATTACAGGGGTCTTAGAGTGTTTTTTCAGCCATGGCTTCGAGGACTAATAACTCAACCCAAGCTAAGGAAACATGAGAACCAACCAAAACAAAACAATGAAAGTAAACCCACAATCACCATGGCTCTCTAGGAAATTTTAAGGCTATGGAATCCACTGTCGATCTAGGTAATCCTCCATGCCAATGACAAATCACAACCAAGAAACCACATGCATATGCCATGCATGCCAAAACTAGTGAAGAATCATACATGCAACTCGGTACCTGCAAGAAAATTTGACGTAGTTGTTGATGTTAACGCCTTCTTGTTCTTTCCTTCTCTTACTTTGCCTTCTTTCTCTAAGAATTCAAGTGTGCCACACCTTCCAAGGTTTCTCCAAGAAATATCTAACTATCCAAGAGTATGAGAGAGAAAGAGAGAGAATAATGGGAGAGCTCCAACATTGAACTGACAAAAGATTACCAATTGATCCTCATAAGCCTTTTATGAATGAGGCCTCTATTTTCTTCATTTTCAATTATTTTCCTTCATTTTCCTCCTCACATGCAATCTGTGACCTTTCACCTCCCTTTTGTCCTAATTTCCATTATTTTCATAAATAAATGTGCCAAAAATGTATTTTTTCCTTTTAATTCCTTAGCAATTGTTGTTTCCAATTTCCTTAGCCATAAACATCCCAATGAACACCCCCTAGGATGTCTTGCCCAACATTCAACTTGGAATAAGTGTCCCATCGACCGTGGTATTTTTTTTTAACTCTTATTACATGGAATTTTCACTAGTGGTGTTACATAACCCTCCCCCTTAGGGGACACCATCCTCAGTGTTCAGTCACACATATACCTCAGAAACCTGCTAAAAGAAGACATATTGCTCATGGATATTTCTAACACAGCTCGATGTAGTATTTACAATGAAAAATCTACCGAAGTGAATAACATCATGACAACATGACAACATATCATAGAATGGAGCTTTATATCATAACTCATTACGGTATTTACAATGATCATCGTGCTGAGTGCCAACTCAGATACCATCATAACATCATGATAACATAAACACATGATAGCAAAATAACATGACACCCATACCACATATTGCATCTTTATAACATAGCTTGTTACGGTATTTACATCCATACACGGGTGTACATATAGCAACATCATCCAAATATAGATACCAAAACATATGCCAAATCATATACCAAAGCATATATCAAAACATATACTTAATACCATGTCTAAGCATATATCCAAACATCATATAACATATATCAAACCATCATAAAGCACATATCAACCACCATAAAGTAAATACCAAACCATCATAAAGCATATGCCAAACCATTGTAAAGAAAATACCAAACCACAATAAGAAAATGTAAAACCACCATAAGCAAATACCAAATGACCATATAAAGTTGCTTTGCCTCAACTGGCAAACAAGGAAGGATACATGGCCTACATCTGATCTATCTTCTCCCATGTAGCTTCATCGGGCCCAAATTGCTTCCATTGTACTTTAACTTGCTCTATTGCTCAGTTCCAGAGCACGAGCACCTTTTTTTGCAATATAGACTGAGACTCTAGCTAGAATTCTCCATCTAGTTCCACCTGCAATACAAACTAATCAATCACATGATCGGCAACATTAACATACTTCTTAAGCAAAGATGCATGGAAAAAATCATGCACTTTCACTGTCAAAGGCAGTGCAAGTTGATAGGTTACTGGCCTAATACCCTCAATAATACTGAAGGGTTCGCAAAACCATGGTTCCATCTTGGCACATGAGCCAATCCACAAGGAGATCTTCTTTGGTTTGATGCACAAGTACACTTGTTCCCTAACCTGGAACTCCTTGAACAACCTATTGCTTTTGGCATAAGTCTTCTTCCTATCCTGTGCTGCCTTAATATTTTTATGGATCACCTGCATTTCCTATTCCATGTATACCAACATATTTGGTCCAATCAATACTCTACTAACCGGATCACTCCAACTAATGGGAATGTTAGAACTCTACCCATATAATGCCTCAAAAGGACTCATCCTCAGTGAATCCTGAAAACTATTGTTGTATGTAAACTCTACCAGTGGAAGGTACTCTTCCCACTTCTACTGCTGATGGATCGCATTCATCCTCAAAATATCCTCTAATATCCTATTGACCCTCTATGTCTACAGATGATAAGCTGTGCTGAAGGCCAACTCTATGCCCAAACTTACAAATAACTCCTTCCAAAACTTGGAAGTGAACTTCACATCCCTATCTGATATAATCTTCTTTGGAACACTGTGTAATATAACCACATCTTTGATGAATACCTGTGCCACATCACTAGCTAACAACGTAGACTTCACCGAAATGAAGTGTGCAACCTTTGTCAGCTTGTCCACAATGACCATGATGGAATCATGGTACCTCACTACCTTTGGTAACCCTATGATGAAGTCCATGGGAATCAACTCCCATTTCCATTCTAGAATCGCGATCAGCTATAGATGTCCACCTAGATGTTTACATTCTACTTTCACTCATTGAGCATCGAAACATATCCTCACAAAATTTTCTACATCTCTTTTCAGATTCAGCCAATAGTAATAACTCTTCGCCATTGTGAGTTTCTTTTGATAACCTGGGTGACCCAAATAAAGTTTTGCATGAAACTTCCTCAAGGTCACCTTCTTGAGATTGTTGTTATCTAGTAAATATATGTTGTCTTGGAACCTGACCAATCCCTCTACTGTAAGACAATAGTCCCTGCCCTGTGCATCTACTCCTGCACCTATACCTATACCTGTGAATGTGTGTGTGCCTATACTGACACATGTACCTACATCTATATATGTACCTATACTATCATCCTGCTACAACCCGTGCACAATCTCCATATAGGTGACATCCTGTTGTCCTGCCTATAAGATCCTATCTTGTAAATTTGTCCCATAAGAGCTCATAGCTACCAAGTGATGTATCAGTATCTTTCTACTAAGAGCATCTGCCATCATGTTCTCCTTGCCTTTGATGTATCTAATATCAAATTCAAACTCACTGATTGTGGCCAACCACTTAACCTGCCTGACATTCAGATTCGGCTAGTCAAATAAATACCTCAACCTAATGTGATCACTCATAAGCACAAACTGGCTGCCAAGAAGATAGTGTCTCTGCATCTTCAATGCATGTATAATCACTGCCAACTTCAGATCATGCGTGGGATAGTTATTCTCGTGCTCTTTTAGTTTCTGTGACTCATAATATACCACCTGTCCATCATGCATAAGGATTCCACCGAGCCCTCTCTTGCAAGAATTTGTACATACTACAACTCTTTTCTTGGATCTGCAATCGGTAACGCTGGTGCATGTGTCCACAACTACTTGAGCTACTCAAGCCTAGCCTCACACTCTTAATTCCATTCGAACTTCTTAACATTCCTTTGCAATGATGTCATGGGATAAGAAATCTGTGAGAAGTTCTTGATGAACCTCCTATAATAACGTGCGAGACCCATGAAAAATTTCACCTCATCCACACTCTTATGAGATACCAACTCCATAATGGCCCTTATCTTCTTTGGATCTACTACAATTCCCTCCTTGGAGACAACATGTCCCAAGTAGTGTACCTAAGTTTGAAAGAAACTACATTTTTTGAGGTTAGCATAAAATTGATGTTCTTTCAATAACCTCAACACTGTTTCTAAGTGCTCAACATGCTCTTCCTCATTTTTGGAATATACTAGTATATCATCAAAGAAAACAATAACAAACTTAACTAAATATGGACGCAAAACACTATTCATCAAACACATGAATGTGGTTGGAGCATTAACTAACCCAAATGGAACAACAACAAACTCATAATTCCCATACTTGGTCCTAAACGTAGTCTTGCAAATGTCCTCCTTTGATGTGTTCCGGATGGTATCTGGATCTCAAGTCAATATTCGAGAACACTGCTTCTCCCTTTAGCTCATTGAACAAGTCATGAATCCTCAGCAAAGAGTGTCCTCCTCTTTGATGCATACTGAATGGTATCTGGGTCTCAAGTTAATCTTCGAGAACATTGCTTCTCCCTTTAGCTCATCGAACAAGTCATCAATCCTCAGCAAAGGGTATTTGTTCTCGATAGTCACTTTTTTCAACTGCCTGTAATCAATGAATAATTTGGGGGTACCATCTTTCTTCCTCACAAATAAGACTAATGTGCCCCATAGTGATACACTTCGCCTAATGTATCCTTTTTCCAACATTTCCTTCAGCTATAATTTTAACTCAACCAAATAGGGTGTGCTCATCCTCGAAGGTGCTTTTGATGTTGGAGATACCCTTGGAACAATAGAAAATTGTACCTTCCTATGAGGTGGAAACTCAGTGATTTCCTCAGGAAATAAATCCTTGAACTATTGTAAAATGAGGTACTTGTTCAACACATTTGCGTCCTCAACCTCCTTACCCTTATCACTAGAAATATGTGCTGCAAACAGCTTGCACCCTTTCCTGCGGCTATGCTTTCCTTGCATAACTCTCACCATCCTAACTGATGTGGCTTTCTTCTTACCTTGCAAGACTCTTGGTTCCCCATTGTCATCAACACACTCAATGGCCTTGTCATAATAGTCAACCTTGGTTGCGTGAATATACAACTAATCCATGCCTAACAACATACAGTATGAACCCAAAAAGCATTCAAATATGTTGCGGTAGGAATACCATTTAAGTCAAATGTGAAAGATCTTACTCAATGATGAACTCGCATCTTCGTACCTATATCCACGTGCACTGACCAAGGCTCTGCATGCAATTCCTTACTCAAACCACCCTTATCCATCAATTCAGGACTAACATAGCTATAATTAGATCTAGGGTCAATCAAGATAGAAATATATTGATCACAAAGCTTACCCTCCATCTCAATGATAGATGCCTAATGTTCTTCTTGCCTCTTGTCCACAACTGCACAGGTACAAGGAATACTCTGGCCTACATCTCTAACAATCTGTGCCTCATGCACATTGTATATCTGAGGTCTATTGCCCTAATTCTCTAGAAAATTCCTCCTACGATGATCTTTGCCACAAGTCCAACACTTTATGGGCTTCCAACCTCCATCTTTGTTCTTCTCCTCAGATTGATGTCCTTGTCCTCTATATGATGCATTGAACCTCTTAGGTGGTGCAACATTCACCTTGTTATCTGTACTCTGTGGCCTTACTCACTTTTTATCCTATTTTCCTTTGTATTTTACATTACCACTCGAGTCTGGCTTTGTCTTAGTTCTTCTCTTCGATTTTTCATAGAAATGCTTTAGCTTTGAAATGGCCTCCTCCAATGATCTAGGCTCATCGAATTTAATCATGTCTTTGAATGCAACTGGTAATCCACTAATGAATCTATCAATCATAGCCTTCTCCTCCTTGAAGTAAGGCACATACCTCAACAATTCCAAGAACTTACTGTTGTACTCGTCATCTGTCATGGATCCCATGTTTAGTTCATAGAATTATTTTACCCTATCATCGAAGTATCTCTCTGACAAATACTTCTTCTTGAATATAAGCTCAAATTCCCTGCAAGTCAGATCTTCCTCATTTATGTCCCTGACGTTCTTCACGTCTTCCCCCCATATGTCTGCTTTACCTTTAAGACTAAAAGTGGCCACTCTAGTTTTCATGTTCTCTTAGTAGTAATACAACCTCAAGAATTTTTTCATACCAAGAAACCATGCCTCTGCATATTGTGATCTCTTTATCTCTCCATCAAAATTAGGTGGCTTCACTTTCTTAAATTCACTCCTCCTATAAGGATGATATCGATGACGATCGTAGTTCCTATCTGAATCAGAACTAGAATCATATGTGTGTTTGTCCCTTCTCCTCTCTAGACTATCCAAAAATCTACAATATTATATCATTTCCTCTCTATCTGATCGATGACTACCATGCGATCTATTACCATATTTGCCATTAATTTTATCTTCCTGCTCATGACTAATCCGTAGTGGTCCTTATCACTGCAAATCTAACAACCTTTGAAATATTACTTCATTCACCTCTGCTAACTTTTCCTATGACTGTATGATTCTTTCATTATCTACCTTACAACTCTTTATCTCTTCCTTTAGGGTTCTCAATGTCACTACCAAGTTGGAAGATTTCACAACACCATACCGCTCTTCGGATTCGTAAGGAGAATCTTTGTAGTCAACCATCTTGCTGATCATTTGATATTTCTTCTTGCAAGGCATTATATGTCAGATAAACCAAATCACAACAAATGAACATACCTTAGTATATCTTGGGGAGGATACCTTGTTTACAAGATCAACAAATCAGCGTGATACATGTATAACATAATCACGACAACATATAAACATACACCAATAACTGTATCAGCACATAAACATCACTGTAACTACAATCCAGTCATCAATGCAATTTCATATCAACAAATCACGTTATGACCTCATGCATGACAAAAACCATTACTCCATCATACCCACTTCCACATGCAACCAACAATATGCATAAGCAATTCCAAATCAACTACACCTATTCATAAACGCATGTAGTCGAACATAAGCGATCAAATATTGTAATCAACCTATAAGACTGATACATGTAGTCAAAATATTCAATAATGTAACATAACATACAAGGATGTAAGTAGGCACCATAAAATCAACATGTAAGTGACATAAAATCCATACATAGTCAGTCACATACTTATGACAATGCATTTCACGAAATCAATACCAAATTCTCCATGTTAACCATACCACAACCCTAATCAATCATTAAGCAAATGTAACAAGTATATAAGTGCAAGAGACACACATGAAACTAACATTCATGCATGACAAACACATAGCACATCTAGTCTGAGGGGTGAACCATGCTCTGATACCACTTTGTAACACCCTGCTCCCACATCTACCAAAGAAACTAGTAAACTAGCGTAAACATGTGACGAGAGGCCACTATAATATGTTGCAACCTCCTAAGCCACATTAAGGAAGTGGAACCGATAGAAACACACCATATAGACATCCAACATCATCAACAAAACACTCAGAGGACATGTTAGCCACTCAGACAACCTATCCTTGGGTCCCACTATTGTTTTAGGTCCCTTGGGCCATAGTCACTCTCATGCTATGGGCAAGTGGACAACAAACAACCTAAATTCCCTCTCATAGGCTTGCCTGCTAGTGATTGTGGACCAAAATTGTCAGTATTGTGCCAGCAATGCCAAGCTTTAAACCACTTTTCTAGACTCAGAGCCCATGACACTTCCTATAATTGATCCATCTCTTCAAATCGGTAAAGTAACATGGAAATGAAAGTACTAAATAAAATACTTTTTCAATAACTTGAATGGATCCCTACTAGCCATGACAGACATTTCGTCAAACATATCATCGACATGTAACCTATATGTGTAAATAACATAATTAAGTGTAGGATCTCATACTTATATAAGAATATCTATGTACCATTTTTCCCTCATGCCATTTGTTGCATTATCATCTATTAGGTCATAGGCACATTATCCATTCACAAATAAGTAAAAACATGTTGAAAGCCATATATAATTGTTGTCATAAAATGTGCATATAACCAACATAATAGCAACAAAAATACAATAAACATGAAAACCATCAAATCTATAAATACATTAGTACCTTTACACATGGAAATCAAGGGAAAGGGTTTCTCATTAATGAATGCAATGAACCAACCAGAGATGGGACTGTTAGTGTCAGTCTTTCCAGCCTTCCTACAGTGATCAACTATGCTATTACAAAGTGATTTTGAAGTGTCAAGGTCAAATTTTGTCATTTCAGTGAGTCTTCAAGAAAAATTTGGTCACTAGGCATTAGGTCTAGGGTTTGCTCTCACTCTTTTCAAAGTTGCCCAAATGCCAATCTATGTCACTATTCAACTGAGTCTATCATCATTCATAGGGTTTTCATTATCATGTCAGTGTCTAATGAGTCATTTTACATCTTGTTCATGCTTCAGTTGTGCCTTGGCAAGTTCATTTCCCTCTCCTAGGGTTTTGAAGGCAATTTCTCTTGGATGGTCAAATCAATGGAAAAACTTCTTTCCTGATGTTCATACACCTTCCCCTATCCTTAAAGTACCTTACCAAATTCTTCCCATCACTGAGATTCCCCAAATTCCTCATTTTCGCACAAACCCTAGTTTCTAGCTACAAACCTGGCAATTTCTAGGTTGGGCCTGTGTTTTGCCCTTTTGGACCCCTTCCCCTCCACTCAATCTTTGAGATTCCACTTTCCCCTACTTCCTAACATCCCTCCCTACTTCCAAAAATTTCCCCAAGAATTTAGAAGCCCCTTATCCCCTTCATTTCGCTTCATTTCGACAAAATCCCTTGTTCCACACATCGGGATAAGTTTCACTCAAATGGTATTTCAGAGCAATAAAAGATGAATTTGGGAAAATTGAGAGAGGTTTTTGTCCACAACCTGCCAGAGAAGAAAAACCTCCTTCACTTTTCTCACAGGTGTCATGGTTTTAGAGAAATGTCAAAATTACAATCGCCAGATCCAAGGAGGTTGGCCAAGGCACTAAAACGACGAAAGAGGCCCGATCCCCTCCATATCTTGGCCGAGGCTTCACTCAAGGACCAAGGAACTAAATAGCCTAGCCACAGCACAAATCCCAAGAAATTTTGAGCATTTTGGGTAAATTTTGCTTTTTTATAGGCAATTTAGAGGTTTTCTCCATTAACGGGTCTCACCCCCTGTGAGACCCTTCATCCCCGCAACTCCATTTTGCAAAAACTCAGCATTTCTAGATTTTTCATCCAATGTTACACATGCTCATCAAAGGAATAGAGATTTGGCGAAGATTTGGGCCTCCAGAAAGTCAAAAAACAAGCAAAAAATGACTTTCTGTCACTTTTTTGAGACACAGAAAGCAGTCTTGGGAGATTGCAATTTTGGAGGGGGAAATGATCACCAAATTCCAAAATTCTAGTTGGGTTGGAAATTAGACTCACAGACCTTTCCAACAAGCCTACTCTTGCTTCATTTGGACACCTGGAAGTGCCCCAAAAGTGGTCCCAAAGGCACGCGACCCGTCAGGCAGAGGCGCGCGACCCGTCAGGCAGGGCCACTCGACCCGTCAGGCAAATTTCTCCAAATTTCACTGTACAGCTCAGAAAAATGCAGTTTGACCCTGTTTGACTTTTTGGAGTGGATTATTATCCTATGTGATGTAATTAATGTACTTTTATGACACTTTTACTCTTATGTACCTCTTCTAGAAGATTCATTCATAAAAAGGTGAAAATTAAATGAATGAATTGGTTTCCTATCTTATAGAGGCAAGTTGTTTTGACTGCCTAGTTTGTAGTGCTAAGTTTAGAAGTGGTTGAAACAACTCCTAGGATAGTGAGCTCGACCCATGGAGGCAGGGAAAGAGGTTAGATGATCTATATTATGTACTATCGTGCTCATTTTCATAGTTGGACTCTTGAGGGAGAAGCTATCATTGTATTATTTCACTGTATCTCTGCAATTTTTGGCTAAGGAAGACCAGGGTTTTGCAGTCCTTTTTGGGATTCTTGTGGTTACATGTATTGATGGTGTGTTTCTCTATGTACCTGTAAGTGTGTTATGTGAATCATTTCCTTTCTTTTCCTTCTGCACATTAATCAAACGAAGTGTT
>APFE031483448.1:45796-163339 GCA_000404065.3 Pinus taeda | reverse complement strand
CTATATTATATACTTTCTTGGTCATTTTCATGGTTGGACTCTTGAGGGAGAAAGCTTCTATTGTCTTACTGATTGTATCACTGCATTTTGGCAAAGGAAGAAAGACCAGGGTTTTGCAGCCCTTTTTGGGATTCCTGTGGTTACATGTATTGATGGTGTGTTTCTCTTTGTACTTGTAAGTTTGTTATGTGAATCATCTTCTTACTTTTTCTTCTGCAAATTAGGCAAATGAAGTGTTAAGGTAGAATTCATGGTTGCTATGCTCTGCCTTTAAGTTTGCTTAATATCAATGTTTTCAGCTATTTAAGGAGAATTCAAGGTGCTTGCTTGCTCTCCTTAGCTTCTCACCAGTCATTCTCATCCATCCACATCTATCAAAGGCATCAATATAGTCTCCTACCTTGCCCCAAAGAACCCCCTGCGAAAACTGTGTCCAATCCCCGCACCCAAAATTGCCTTTTCCCAATTTTCCACCAAAACTCTAAAAATCCCTAAATCAAACCTTTTTATCAGTTTACTAGCCTAAAACCAGTGTTTCCACATTGGTTATCTCGCCCATTGGAGATCTTTACCGAGATAGACCGGAGAGAGCCCTCTCTTGCCCCGTAGGGCTAGCTACGAGGCTAAGTGGTTTGATGTTGCCTTCAAGTTTACCTTTTTCAGCCTGAGGTGAAATTTCAAGCGCTAATAGGGACTACCACATTTCACTCGATCATAGAATGGCTAAGCCAAATCTCTCTTCAGTCATTCACCCCTGTCCCATAATCCAAGCATGAATGTGGGATCTCATAAAACACATCAATAAAAACTCATCTAGGGCTTCCAGAGGCCATCCACCTCAACCCATCAAATACTGTTTCCACTTGACAGTCGAACATCACCAAAACCATCATCAGAATATTCTCCATCCAAGCCTTCTAGGGTTTCAAGAGCATTTGTCCAACCAAGGGTTCCAAAACTAGTAGCTCAACTCACAACTTATACCAGGCTTACATAGCGTTTCTCCAACCAAGGCTTCTAGGTCTAGTAACTCAACCCACCAAGGGCTTCCAGAGAATTTGTCTAGCCAAGGCATTTAGGATTAGTAACTCAAACCAAGCTATTACAGGGCTTCTAAAGTATTTGTTCAACCAAGGCTTCCAGGACTAATAAATCAACCCAAGCTAAGGAAACATGAGAACCAACCAAAAAAAAACAATGAAAGTAAACCCACAATCACCATGGCTATCTATGAAATGGAAAGGCTAGGCAATCCATTGTTGATCCAGGTAATCCTCCATGCCAGTGACAGATCACAACCAAGAAACCACATGCATATTCCATGCATGCCAAAACTAGTGAAAAAATCATACATGCAACTCGGTACCTGTAAGAAAATCTGATCTAGTTGTTGATGTCGATGCCTTCTTATGCTTTCCTTCTCTTCCTTTGCCTTCTTTCTCTAGGAATCCATGTGTGCCACAACCTCCAAGAGTGCTCCAAGAAATCTCTAAGTATCCAAGAGTATGAGAGATAGAGAATAATGGAGAGCTCCAACACTGAACTGATAGAAGATTACCAATTGATCCTCATAAGCCCTTTTATGAATGAGGCCTCTACCTTCTTCATTTTCCATTATTTTCCTTAATTTTCCTCCTCACATGCAGCCTGTGACCTTTCACCTCCCTTTTCTCGTAATTTCCATTATTTTCATAAATAAATGTGCTAAAAATGCCTTTTTGCCTTTTAATGCCTTAGTCATTGCCTTTTCCAATTTCCTTAGCCATAATGAACCAAATGAACACCCCCTAGTATGTGTCCCATTGACCATGGTTATTTCTTTTAACTCTTATTACATGGAATATTCACCAAGGCTGTTACATCCACCATGGTCAACGATGTTTATTTTAGGGTTTATAATATTTATCTTAGCATTTATATACGTTGGGTTTATAAATTTTATCCCTTGGGTTTATAATATCAATTCTTGGGTTTATTAATCTAACGGTTCATATTCCTAGGGTTTAATATTATTCCCTTAGGTTTATAATCCTTTGGTTTTTAGTATTAATCATTAAGGTTTATTATTCCCTTAGGTTTATAATCCCTTGGGTTTTTAGTATTAATCATTAGGGTTTATTATTCCCTTTAGTTTAGAATATCGATTATAGTCAACCATGTTTTATAAATTCAATCATGGTCAACCATCATCAACCATATTTTATAAAATCAATCATGGTCATCCATGCTCCTATGTCACATTTTGACAAAGATTGTCTCGATATGAAAATCAATCAGTGTCTCAACCATGGTCCAATGTCTCATTATGAAAAATATTGTTTCAATATGATAATCATGGTCAACCTTGGTAAACCATGTTAAACCATGGTTTATAAAACCAAACATGGTCATCGATGGTCAATCATGGTCAACCATGGTCAAATGTTGCATTGGGACAAAGATTGTCCTTATATGAAAATCAACTATAGTTAAGCATGGTCAACCATGGTCCAAAGTCACATTGTGCCAAGGATTGTCTTAATGTGAAAATCAGCCATGGTTAACTATGTTTATTTTATTGTTTATTTTTGGGTTTATAATATTAGTCCCTTAGGTTCATAATCCCTTGGGATCAACCATGGTCAATCATGGTCAACCATGTTCAATCATCACATTGTGACAAAGATTATCTGGATATGAAAAAACCATGGTCAACCATAGTTAACGATGGTCAACCATTGTCCAATGTCTCATTTTGACAAATCTTGTTTGGATATAAAAATCAATCATTATCTCAACCATGGTCCAATGTCTCATTATGACAAAAATTTTCATAATATGATAATCATGGTTAACAATGGTCAACCATGGTCAACCTTGTTCAACCATGTTCAACCATGTTTTATAAAATCTAACATGGTCATCCATGGTCAATCATGGTCAACCATGGTTGAATTTCACATTGTGACAAAGATTATCTTGATATGAAAATCAATCATGGTTAAACATGGTCAACCATGGTCCAATGTTACATGACAAGGATTGTCTCAATATGAAAATTAACCATGTTCAACCATGTTTGCTTTTGTAGTTATAATATTTATCTTAGGGTTCATACCTTGTGTTTATAATATTAGTCCCTTAGGTTTAATATTATAACCTTGGTTTCATAATCCCTTATGTTTTTAGTATTAATCCCTTGGGTTTATTATTCCCTTGTGTTTATAATATCAATCATGGTCAACCATGGTCAATCATAGCCAACCATGGTCAACCATGGTCGAATGTCACATTGTGACAATGATTATGTCAATATGAAAATCAACCATGGTCAACCATGGTCCAACGTCGCATGGTGACAAAGATTGTCTCGATTTGAAAACCAATCATGGTAAAACATGGTCAACCATGGTCCAACGTTGCATTGTGACAAGGATTATCTCAATATGGAAATACACCATGGTCAAAAAGTTTTATTTTATGGTTTATAATATTTATCTTAGCGTTTATATACCTTGGGTTTATATACCAACCTAGATCCATCTTAACCCTGAATCTATCAAGCACCAAGAGGGATCAAATATCTTGAGGTGCAAACCTCTTTTTTCAGTTTAATACTTGAGGAATGGTTTGCACCTTGAGATATTTCATCCCTGTTAGCGCGTGATAGATCTATGGTTAAGATGGATCTAGGTTGGTTTCAGTCCTGTGAGGTCATACAATTTTTTTTATCTAATTACTTTTATCATTTTAAATATGCTAAATATGTATAAGATTAATTTGGTCAATTTAGTTTTAACTTTTCTTAATTACCTCAGTTTGTTGAGATGAGAGAAACTATTAGTAACTTGAATGGTGAAAAATGATGACATAAAATTTTTTAGTGCAACATGACAATGTAACAATCTTGAATGATAGAAAATGTGAATAATAAGAATATAGTCAATTACAAACAATCTTCATTACGCTCAATCTGAAACTATTTTCTTCTATTGTTATTATTGTCAAACCTATTAGTTATTTTCTATTACCATGTTTGAATGCAAAGTGATTAACAATGTTAAATCATGGAAATGTGAATAATAAGAATGTATCCAATTTCAAATGGTTTACAATTTTAGGAATAAGACATTTCGAGTAAGTGAACATTTTGTTTAAGATGAAAATTCAAGTATTCTATTTATGGTTGAATTATTATAACATAGAAGTCAATTCACATCATGAATAATGTTTATGTGCTTACACTGAGAGAGTATGTGTATGTTTTGGGGGTGAGATAGAGATATAGATGGAGGGGGGGAGAGAGGGAAGAAGAGAGAGACAGGGAGTGGAAAAGTGATGGATATAGATTATATATATTATATCTATTATATATTAATATATCCCTCCCTGTTTGTCTTCCCCTTCTCTCTCTCTCTCTCATCCCTCTAACTCTACTCCCTCCCTCTCCAACTTTCTCTCTCTATGTCTTCTTCCCCTTCCAACTCCATCGCTCTATACCCCTCTCTCACTCCTCTCTCTCAAGTCTTGTCTCCCTTCATTACTCTCTCTTCCCTTCTCTCCCACCTCCCTCTAACTCTCCCCACCATCACACACACTCCCTCTCTCCACCCTCCAAATTTTTCACTATTTCCCTATCTCTCCTTCTCACTCTCCCCCTCTCTACACCTTCCAACTTTGTCACTATCTCCCTCTCTCTCCTCCTCACTCTCCCCGTCTCCCCCCCATCCATATCTATGTTTCCCTATCTCTTTTTTCCCTTTATTTCCATATATATATCCTCTCATTTTCTCTCCCTTCCCTCATCTCCTCTCTCCCTCATTTCATCTTAATCTCCCCCTTATCACTCCCTCTCTCCCTCCACCTCTATCTCTATTTTTTTGTGTTCTTACCTCCCTCTCTTTACACCTTCCAACTCCATCTCCCACACCCCCACCCCGACGCTCTCTCCTCTCTCTCAAGTCCCCTCTCTCTTCCTTCCTCTCTCCCCCTTTCTCTCCCACCTCCCTTTGTCTCTTCCCCCATCATACACACACTCTCTCTCCACCCTCCAAATATGTCACTATCTCCCTCTCTCTCTCCTTCTCGTTCTCCCCCTCTCTCCCTCCTCCATATCTATGTATCCTTGTCTCTATCTTCCCCTTATTTCCCTATCTCTATACTCTACTTTTATCTCCCTTCCCTGGTATCCTCTATCCATCATTCCATCTTTCTCTCTCCCATATTACTCCCTCTCTACCTCCACCTCTATCTCTCAATGTATTTTTTCTTCGCTCCCTCTCTTTCCCCCTCCGAATCCATCTCTCTCTCCCTCCCTCTCTTCTCCTCTCTGCCCCCTCCTCTCTCTCTTCCTTCCTCTCTCTGCCTATCTCTCCCACCTCTATGTATCTCTCCCCCACTCTATTACCCCTCCATCCCACTCTTTCTCTTAAATATGATCCAATTGTATTGTATTTAAGAAAGTATCTAAATTAAAAAAAAACATAATTGGTTGTAAAATATTAAACCTATATTTTGGATCAATCATGTCAAAGAAATACAATAATAAAAAACTTAAAAGAAGCATTAAATATCTTTCCTACACTTAAATTAATGCATCTAGTGTAAGGTAACAAATAGGATTATAAATCAAAATCTACACTGAAATTGTATAGGATTAGAAATCAATTTCTACATTGAAACCAATGCATCTAGTGCAACAAGTCAGATAGGAATAGAAATGAACATCTACACTAAAATCAATGCATCTAGTGCAAGAGATCATATAGGATTAGAAAACAATATCTACACTAAAACGAATGCATTGAGTGCAAGCAATCAAATACGAGTAGAAATCGAAATCTACACAGAAATCAATACATCTAGTGTAAGGTATTAAATACGATTAGAAATCGACATCTACACTGAAATCAATGCATCTAGTGCAAGAAATTAGATAGAATTATAAATCAACAACAACACTAAAATTAGTACATCTATTTTAGTGAAAAACCAAAATATTCATGACTTTCTAGATCTAACTTCTATCTATGTATTTGTCTCTATGTGTCTCTTTCTTCTTCCCTCTCTCTCTCCACCTTCCATTATGTGTCTATCTCGCTCCCTGTCTTCTTCTCTCTCTCCCCCTCCCTCTCTCCCTCATCTCTCTCTCTCCACCTCTCCCTCCCTTTCTCTCTCTTTCTCTTCTTCCCTTACCCCTACGACCATCTATATCTATATCTCCCTTCATATCTACTTATTTGTCTCTCTATCTCAGCCCCCTAAACACATCTCTCTCACCCCCCCCGATATCTATCTCTCTTCATCCCTCCCTTTCTTTATATCTCTCTTCTTCCCTCTTTCCCCCTTCATCTACATCTTTATATCCCTCTATATCTCCTTCTTTATCTCTCTATATCATCCGACATACACAATCTCTCTCTCTCCATATCTATATATCTATCTATCTATCCCTCTCCCTCTCCCTCTCTATATCTTCCCATTCTCTCTCTCTATCTTTCTCTCTCTCTCTTTAACCCCTCCATCTATATCTCTATCTTAGCCCCCAATCACACACAATTTCTCTCTCTCTCTCTCCATATCAATCTCTCTTCCTACCTCCATCTTTTTGCCTCTCTCTTCTTCCCTCTCTCCTCCCTCCATCTATATGTTTGTCTCCCCTTGTCTCTCCTTCTCACCCCCAGAACATACACACTCTCCCTCCATATCTATATATCTCTCTCTTCCTCCCTCTTCCTTTGTCTCTCTCTCTTCCCCTTCACTCTCTCTTTCTCCCCCCTCTCTATCTCTTCCCTCTTGCTCTCCTCTCTCCCTCACTGTCTCTCCATCTCTCCCTTGTCACTCCCTCTCCCTCTCCACCTTTCTCTCTCTATGTCTCTCTTCCCCTTCCAACTCCATCTCTCCCGCCCCACTCTCTCTCCCCTCTCTCTCTTCCTTCCTCTCTCTCTATTTCTCTCACACCTCCCTCTATATCTCCCCTCCATCACACACACTCTCTTTCTCCACCCTCCAACCCTGTCACTATCTCCCTCCCTCTCTCCTTCTCACTCTCCCCCCTCATCCCCCTCCATATCTATGTCTCCCTATTTCTTTCTTCCCTTTCTTTCCCTATCTCTATCCTCACATTTTCTCTCCCTTCCCTTATATCCTCTCTCCCTTATTTCATCTTAATCTTTCCTTTATCACTCCCTCTCTCCCTCCACCTCTATTTTCTAATGTATTTGTTCTTCCCTCCCCCGCTTTCCCCTTTCCAACTCCATCTCCCCCCCTCTTTTCTCTCTCTCAAGTCACTTCTCTCTTCCTTCCTCTCCCTCCCTTTCTCTCCCACCTCCCTTTGTATCTCCCTCCCATCACACACTCTCTCTTTGTCCACCCTCCAACATTGTCACTATCTCCATGTCTCTCTCCTTCTTGATCTCCCCCTCTCTCCACCCTCCATATCTATTTCTTCCTATCTCTCTCTTCCCCTTATTTCCCATTTCTATCCTCTCTCCCTCATTCCATATTCATTTCTCTAGTATCACCCACTCTCTCTCCACCTATATCTCCCAATGTATTTGATTTTCCCTCCCTCTCTCTCCTCCTCTCGCCCCCCTCCTCTCTCTCTTCCTTCGTCTCTCTCTTTGTCTTTCCCACCTTTATGACTCTACCCCCACTCTATTCCCCCTCCATCTCACTCTTTCTCTTAAATATGATCTCATTGTATTGTATTTAAGAAAGTATCTAAATTTAAAAATACATAATTGGTTGTAAAGTATTAAACCTATATTTTGGATCAATCATGTCAAAGAAAATACAATAATAAAAAACTTAAAAGAATCATTTACTATATTTCCTTTACCATTGTTAGTCACTGAGCTTTATCTCTTTGCTTGGATCCTTGGTTAAAATGCATCTATCCCAGTTTATTATAATATTATTTATTTTATATAAGTTTCATATACGTATATATAAAAGTATTCTCATTTTAATTTATTAAAACCTTAATTTAATCTCTATGGGAATATTTTTACTAGTTGTGAGGATGGAGGGTTTAGAAATACCTCAAAAGTAATTATAACCATTTTTCTTTTAGATTTAATTAAAAAATGTTATAAAATTAAATTAGAATATGGTATTTGTAAAATATTTTGATTTTGAAATAAGTTATGGTTTTTGGGAATGTAGTATTGATAAGTCGTGGTATTGTAACAGAATAATTAAAATCCTACATCAATAAAATAATAATCAAAATCCTAGATGGCCCATGGTATTGATAAACGATGGTTTTAACCCATGGTATTGTGGTTTTCTTCCCTCCTCTCCCTCTCTCTATTTTTCTCTTTTGGGTATTGCCCCATGATATTGTAAAAAATTGTATTTAGAAGTTAATAATATCCATGGTAAATATTCATGATTAAAAATTTTGTTATTGTTGATAGTGTTGGACTTGTCAACATGTCAGTGGATCTCCTAGTAAGAAGCAGCGACTAGACATCAAACTGTTTGGGGTAGGAGTCCCAATAGTGGGTAGTATGGTATTGCCTTGACTGCGATTGCTTGTAGAGGTAAGTAAGATTTCCCTGTTGGTAGCAAGGGTGTGACCTTGCAGCAAGTCAAGGAAGGTTCATGAAAGGCTCTAACACATGAAAAGGGGGAAGAGTGTGCCCCTTAGAAACATGTGATAGCACACAGCTTGAAATGGAACACACAAGCAGAAAGACATCATGAGATGGAAATCATGATAGCTGATGATCCAAAGTTATGGATTACACTAGCAACAAACTTCGATAATCTTCTTACAAACACATATGGAATAGAACATACATACATGCATAAATTACAACTACATACATCATTAAAGTAAAAAGGATAGCCAAACTACAATAACAACATATGCATGAAACATGTTGGCTCTATTATATTAAAAGAGTGAAAGATCTAATCATACATACAGCCATGGCTTCCACTAGCCCCAATAGCGAAACATTACAGTCATTTCCGCTTGCTCCTCCAAAGAGATGTACTAGCTCTACACTCTGGAGAAGCTAAGTCTCATTACAATACACTCCAAGCTTTCTCTAAGTTACACCTATATGAAGCTTGGCTCTCAAAATCCCGTACAATGAGTTATGAGGTTCTATAAATAGCAAAGCATGGGGTGACCCTTGACATTCCCCTTTGTGACTCTTCACCTACCCTCATGACTCTTCGACTACTACATGATTGTTACATTCTACTATTCACACTTGGTCTTTCACTTTTACAACATGTTTACATTACAATCTGCACATGTACCGATGTGAGACAACAATAGGCATTTTAAGTGACGGGCCTCTAAATTCGACATAAATTAAGGCCCATTGGACCATATTTCATCACATTAAACCTCTATTTTTGCATTAGATAGTGTATTTTTAACTTTAATATGTCCATTATGAAGGTTTATGAATAATTGCATATTTGTGCCTAATATTATTTCTTTTTGTGGAATATTATGAGAATATAAGGCAGATTATGGAGATTTGGAGGAGAAAATAATTTAGGGACTCACTCCCTACTCCAAGAGGATCAATATTAAATAATAAATCAAGAAGATATTATGGAATTATGGCACAAATTGTGGAACTCCAATGATTGAGAAAATATAGGAATGTGTTCCCTGCCATTTAATGCAGATTCCTAGTATTGGGAAGAAAATCCATTAATCAAGGGATTTTGGTGGGGAAAGCTTCTTCCTTTCATGGGGAACTGTTCTTAATAATCTTGTATAAATACCAAGTTGAATTTTCCTCTAGAGGTAGATTTTTCTTAGTCTTGTTGTGGAGAGAACTTGGATTTTTGCAACTCCATTGTCATTTCTTGCAGGGATGTAATTGTATTGATGAAAATAATGAATATTGGTGTCATGTTCATATTCTAAACCTTGTTATCCTTCAAAAGACTCTAATTTCCTTGGGCTTGGACATCCTAGGAGCCTTAAAGCCCTTTCCTATCATTTTATTTTCTTCTTTTCATTATTTAATCACATCCATCTCTTGTTCATTTCTTTCTATTTCTGCATTTAGTATTAATGATTTCTTGTTGTAGGATTGAGTTAAATGGTTGATGTCAGTTATTTTTTAAGATAACAAGCATAATTTCATCCTTGGAAAATATTTGTAAGGTCATTGTAACATCCTCGAAATAAAAACATGTAATTAATTAGATTAATCTAGCAATTTATAATCAACATGCAATTGTCAACTAATTAACATCAAAGTTCAAACTATAAGTAGGGATACTTACCTGTGTTTTCTGGGTTGAATGCTAGTTGAAGTCTTCTAACTGCAATCCAACCGTAGGCTCAATTGCGCAAGGTCTTGCTACAACTGGCCACCCACGAGCCCTCAATCAACATACTACTACCAGGGTATCCTTTGTCAGATAACACTATTCTCCCAAGAGAATGGATGATGAAATCATGGAATGATGGAATGCTAGAATGCCTCTCATCTTCCTCATCATCTATTAAATAGAGAAACATTGGAAGGGGAACCACATGCACACACTCCATGTGTCTACATGCAACTTTACTGCTTTTCTTGTTTTATTTCTTTTGTTTTTACTTTTTGATAGCTTTACTGATTTTTTTATTGTTTTCTTGTTTTATTTCTATTTATATTCCTTTAGAGCTTAGTATTGTTATTTATTATTTTATTATTATTTATTATTACTATTTTGTATTTATATTATTTTTGTATTTTTAATATTGCATATTTTTTTATTATTAATTGTTAATTATTATTATAAGGGACATTACATACTCCCCACTTTAAGGAACTTCGTCCCAAGTTAAGTTGAATTATTTAATTATTTCTTATTTATTATTTATATGTATTATTAAGTTGAATTATTTAACATTTTATTTTTTTATTTATTACTTCATGTTTGCCCGACACCCTCTGGTGAACTATTATAAACAGTAGGCATTGAAATTTTCCACAACACCGAGGAAAGCTCAAGGAAGCTCTGTCCTTTTTCCCACTTTCGGCACGAGGCATAAGCCTGACCAGTCTGTATCCTAGTCCAAGGCTGGCCCCAAGGCTCACACCTGACCCAAACCTCATCTGCCTCAAGGCATGCATTCGATACGGTACTCATTGACTCCGAGCATCTCGCAAGGCTGGCCCACTCCCTCCACAACTACTAAGGCACATAGCCCCAAGCATCGAAGTCCTTACACCCCCACTAGACTCTGGCATCCCAATCCAATAACAGGCACCTAGCCTAGAACATCAGGCACTTGGCCTCCTCAAGCTGGTCCCATAGCCCTTCAAGAGCTATCCATCAAGAGCTACACAAGACAAAGGAACCACTGGCATATGTAGTGATGATTGAGTTTGTCCCCAGCCCATATGGTGTTACTTATTCTCCCTCGTGCGTATGGGCTCACACAAGATCATCAAATAAACTGGCCCCCTCGGACCATTTGTGGAGTCTTGTCAATCATCACACCTTAACATGCAACCAATGCATTAGTTATACCATCATAGTACCATAGAAAATAATCCACATGCCAAACCTTGCATGTCATCATGAGAACATTCATCATTGTTATTCGCAACATTATGAATAATAACGAATTACATGCTCATGCATGTCATAAATTTGTACGCAACTATCACATGCTTCATCTCATGAAATACCATCATAAGTTAGAACATCAACATATTTGCATCAAAGACATATCATGACTTCACATAATAAATGAACCACATGTCAATAAACCTCATATTGTAGCATCATAATCCCTATGCCATGTTATGCATATCACATCCATCATAAGTATTCAACAAAAAATACCTACCATCACGTAGTAAATGAGTACATTGTCAATATACCTTGACGTAACATCATAATGCCTATGCATATCATCATCATTAGAAGGATACATCATCACTATTGTAACAACTATATAAATATGAACCACATATGCATGATCACCCTCATACCATCATATCCTGAAACATCATCAATATGAGAAACATCTCAATACTTCTCAAATATAGAATAATACTCTATAAGCATTCTTATCATGATTCATCAGAAAAATCAATTCCATTCAACTATGAACTAAGATTATTCAACATCCATTTAGGATCTATGTTATCTCATCAATGTTATTAGTGTTATGTTTTCATCAAGGTACCAATTACTTTTTCAATAATCATTTCCCCTTCTTCAACTAGGAAGTTGACCAATTACACCATAGGTATAATCATCTAAGAACATCAGTAAAATTCACATGAGCCTCACCATCTTGAGCCTTAATCTCATGTCACTTATTATTCCTTCCCCAATTTAAATATTAGTGAAATTCATTGTCAAGATATTACCATTTGTATAATCATTTAAATCATCAATATCGAGTTATAATTCCATGCCACAACTTCATAAAATTCATCTTTTTTGTTAATGGTATACAATTGTTATCCTTTAATATTTTCCGATAGACATTTTCTTATTCTATCATTTGTCACATTACACCAATATGAGTGTTCTAGTTCATACTTTCTATCTTGGCCATTTGAAATTGTATAGGTCATCACTATGACCCTCACTAATCATCATCAATCATCATTCACTTGTGATATTGAGAGTGCCAAGCTATTTAATTATGATAATTCCTAAATCCAAAATCTTCCATCTAGTTCTAGAAATGACTTCTTGTTGATTTATTACACCTATTTATGAATCCTTTCCTTACCCACCATAAGTATCATTTCATTATTCTCTTCCATTCATCTCAAAGATGCAAGTTTATCATTTTCCCTTCCTTTCATAGCATTACTTTCTACTTCAACTCTTTTCAGGGAAGCAAGGGACATGGAATTTGTTTTCTTTATTTGATGCATATCTAATGGGAATCTTGTATGGCATAAAATTTCCAAAGAAAGGATATAATAATATTTAACTCATTATCAATTTCAAAGGATTGGAAGATGTGAAGGAGATTAACACTCCTAACTTTAGAAGAGAAATGTTTATACATTATTAGAGAAAAACCCCTCGTAAAAAGATGAGGCATAGTTTGATTGTTGTGGTAGACAAATTAGACACTGGAAATAGTAAGATAGAGGATGAGGATTAGAGGAATCATAATAACAAGACAATGGAAATGCGTATTGTGACCATCGTGATAGAGGAAAGTGAAGAGGATGAAGATTGTTATTGTTCAGAAAAAGTGGCTCCAAATGGACCGTCTAGGAAAAGCACCACAGTAACTCCCACTTTTCCTTACTTCCATATCAATGTTTTTATGATCTGATGGGGACATCTTTAAAGTGTTTTGTTGGTTGGAAATCTGAAAATATGCATTCTAACACTTCAAATCAGCAAGCAAAGTGTTCAGATATGCAATTAATAATTGAAGTTATAGAGATGGACAGATTCCAGAAAGTTGTAAGTATCTAAAAATCAGTGCATAAACTTATAATAGATTTGTCTATTTTGTGTGAGTGACTAGTGCATAATATCCATTGGGCTAGAGAAAAAGTGGAAGAAGGAAGAAAACCAGCAAGGGAATTATAAATTGAATCTTGCTGATAAACAAAACATAAATATGGATTCTGAACCATCAATCTAAGAGAGGCATCACATAAAGCAATGGTAAATAGTCAAATACTTTCATTGACGAAACAAGCTACTTTTATTTATCAGTTTTAGGTGCCAGTACAAAGTTTTGAAACAGTCATATCAACACTTTTCCAATGGATCTAAGTATCGGATCTTAAGAACCTTCTCGATTTGTAAAAGACACTTGGTACTTTATGGATTCTGACATAAAATGAAGAAGGAAGATAGAAGATTTGTTGGAGGATGATTAATTGTACACATGCCTTTTCTTGCGTTCCTGAAGTCTCCTTTACAATGGATGTCTATTCCAGATTTGCACAAGTGGAGCACTAAAATTGGCACACAAGGTAGTGTTAAATCTAGACAAAGCAATGTTAAATTTGACCCTAAAAACCGCACTCTCCTTATCGTATCCATTCAGTAAATGTAGCACAAGTTAGCACTATCTACTTGATTTTTATCCCTTCTCTAAAGAAAGACAAAGGTAGCGCCCTTAGTCCAATTTTAACAATTATTTACTCCTCCAAAACAGAGCCAAATAAACAGAAACGCGGTACCTCTATATCTGATTAGTTGATTTATTTAGCACAAAGAAACATGCTATGTTTGACTAATACACACTAAAATTTAAATAAGACACAAAAGGAAACACTATCTTTTCTTATTCTCATGACACCCTTTCTTATTGATAGGATTAGCAATTTCATTGTCCCAAACAGTTGGTCTTCTCTCTAAATAGCAATAGGATACTTTCCAAGAGTAAATCAATGCTTCTCCTCTAAATATATTAAACCAATTAAACTAAACTGAAATCATAGTGTACGATTTAGATGTATCATAAAGTTTAAGTAATAAGACATGATTTAATTAGTTAACTAAATAACTAAATTACTACCTACAATATAGCGCATATTACCAAAATAACACGGAATTTTTGTAGGACTTAATGGTAAAACAAATATTGGTATATAAGAGTTTTCTATTACCTCATTTACACACTTACATTTTCCAATGCAAAAATCTAAAATATTTATAATTAATGTGATTTCAGTTATTTTACAAAGAACAAAGGAAAAATAATTATGATCCCTATGCTTAATCTGATTGGAATCCTATAATACTTTATAGATAATATGAGATTATGCAAGATTATCCTTTAATACAACAATACCTTAAAACTATTTACTAATGGACTGAATTGAATTGAGAACAGTCACCCAAAAATGCTACAACTGTGCATTAAAGCACAATACAGAAGAAGCTAGGGATTTCAATCGAGCAAAGCCTTGGCCTAAAAACATTTCTCAAAATAGAAACTACTATTCTATAGCTAAAGTTACTAAAAAAAATCTACAATGGGAAAATGCAGGCTGACACCCACAATTTGACAGATTTCATATCCATAACATGCAGTAATTAAAAGTGGCATATCTGAAAGGCTGGAAACCATTACATGCTTCAAAGCTGCATGAGAATAATTAATGTCGATGCATACTATCAGTTTACTAATTGAGGCCATTCTTCTAAAGGCAAAGTCGCTGCAAGAGCTTAGACTAGCTAAATAAGCTACTCAACAGTGCAAATTTGTATTAGAGACAGTTGAATCTGCACTACCTTGTGGCATGCCTAATGCCTTTGGAGAAGATGATTGTGAATTACAAGAGACTGTGAGCAAGGTAGTGGAATTACTTCCAGAACTTTGGAAACAAGCAGGCTTGCTCCATGAAGCAATAACTTGTTATAGAAGAGCTTTAATTAATCCCTAGAGACTGGATTTTGAATGGTCAGCCCAAATACATAAAGAGATTGCTATATTCTTGCTTTATGGTTGTATTGAAGCAGGTCCACCAAGTTTAGAATCTCAAGTGAAGGGTGCATTTATTCCTAAAAATAATATTGAAGAAGTAATACTCTTGTTGATTATCCTCTTTAAAAAATTTGCACTCAAAAAGATTCCTTGGGATCCTACAATCATGGATCACCTTACTCTTACTTTTTCCTTCTCAATGTCAGGACTTTTTGAACCTTAGCTGAAAAAATTGAAGAAGTGATACCTGGTATCTACAATAGATTGGATTGATGGTATACCCCTGCTCTTTGTTACAGTGTTGCAGATCGGGATGATATTGCTTTGAATCTTGTGAGGAAAACTTTATACCTTTCTCAGAAGCCTGATCATAGCTCAGCAGCTCTATTGGCTACAAAATTATGTGGACAAAGTTCAAAATATGATCACAAAGGTGTGCATTATTCACATAGAGTATTGGAAACCTGTGAATGTAAATTTGATCACATGAAAGGTGTTGCCAGTCATCTGATTGGGGTTGCCCTAGGGAGGAAATCTTAATTCTAACTCTGAAAGAACCAAGATGCAACATGAGGCTCTTATTGCTTTGGAAGAAGCTGCAGTGTCAGAAATTAGAGATCCTAAGGTGATGTTTAGTCTTGCATTGGAAAATGCTAAGCAACGTAATCTAAACATAGCATCGAAGTATTTGGCTATGAAGGCAGGGGCTTCATTAAAAGGTTGCAAGCTCTTGGCCTTTGTTTTGTCAGCACAACAATATTTTTCTGATGCTGAAATTATCATTGATGTTGCCTTAGACGAGATGGTAACATGGCAACAAGGAGAGTTATTGCATCTAAAAGTAAAACTGCAGATTTCTCAGGTACAATCTATGCATGCTATTGAAACTTATAAGCTTATTCTTGCTCTTGTTCAAGCTCAAAGGAAGCCTATGCGAGCTTGGAACTCAAAGCTTAAGGATGGGAAGGCAATCCCAGGTGTTTCTCGTCTTAGTGACTTGAGAGTTCATTAGCATGGATGGAATATATGACTTGTTGTCGATAAGGAGAGGTCTTAAACCCAATTTAAACAACAACAAAAATATAAATAAAAAATTGATATATATATATTATTATATATATATATATTATATATATATATATATATATTCCTCATTCCAATTAAAACTCTAAAATGTCTAATAGTTAAACTACACTGTAAATTTGTGAGTTGATCAGTAAAATCCCACAGTGGTGTCTCTGCACACCATCACATCTACGTATTTCATGATCTTAATACAATTCCACAGTTAGATTCAAATGTACAAACTCAGGTGTATAACATTGTTCATAGGCCCAACAAAGCAACCGTAAGTAAGTGGGTCACTCTTATCATTGATGCCAGACATTAAACTCTTCTTCTTTTTATATTCACCAGTTCCAATTTATTTATTTTTTTTAACAAGGTTAATGCCCTCGGCCATAGGGCCTGTGGTGGTTATTCTTGCAACCATTCTTTTTCATAAAATGCTTATTGTCATATTTTTATTTGTTAATAAAGAAGCATTTTATTTCCCCAAAACAGAAACGATCTGTGATACAAAACACAACCCTTGCTGACATGATTAGCCAATTGGACACTTCAAACCCAAGACGAATAAAGCACATTTATAAATAAATAAACCTAAACCCTATACACAGATTACATGCAATTTTTACTTGAAATACCAAAAGCTGAACCTTGGTTCCCTTCAACTATCATCTCAGGTGATTTGCTGCATGGCTGCATTGAAACTCTACGAGGATCAGCTTTCGAGGGGAATTTTTTTAAAGAATCAGATGAAATGGGAATGTGAGGGCGATAAAAAGGGTAGCCCCATGAATCAAACCACCATGGCTATTTACTCTTGAAATGTGGCATATACAGCAAGGTTGGATAGAAAAAATTTGTAGAAACATCACAGAAAACAACCCAAAATAAACATAGTGGAATTACAAAAACGACACCAACTAAACACAGTTGAGATTGAATGGTCAATTTAAAACTAAATTCTTTGGAAACTCAAAAGAAGAAACTTGAAGAGGAAGTAGAGAAATCTTCCCTAGTAAAGAAAGAGCTTGAATCTGCCAAAGCAATGATTAAAGAACTACAGAGACAGATACAAATGGAATCTATGCATACAAAAGAGAAACTTCTTATACTCAACCAACAAGTTTCAGTTCTTCAAAACACTGAGAAAAAGTATTCTAAAAAGAAATTCGAGATTGAGAAGAAACTACAGACTTTGAAAGATCTGGAAATCGAAGTGGTGGAGTCAAGAAGGGCCAACAAAGAGTTGCAACATGAGAAGCAGAAGCTGATGCTGAAACTAGACAATGCAGAAACCCAAATTGCTTCCCTCTCTAAAATCACAGAGACAAAGACAATGAAAAATATAAAATATCAAAACTAAAAAATAAAAATAAAAAAATCCAAAGGACCAACAGAATTGAAACTTCCTCTAATACCATATGTAACATCCCCAAAATAAAAACATGTAATTAATTATATTAATCTAGCAATTTATAATCAACATGTAATTGTCAACTAATTAACATCAAAGTTCAAAACTATAAATAGGGATACTTACCTGTGTTTTCAGGGCTGAATGCTAGTTGAAGTCTTCTAACTGCAACAAGGTTTCGGGGATGACTCTCCACCCAACTGTAGGCTCGATTGCGCAAGGTCTTGCTACAACTGGCCACCCAGGGGCCCTCAGTCAACGTACTACTACCAGGGTATCCTTTGTGAGATAACACTATTCTCCCAAGAGAATGGATGATGAAATCATGGAATGATGGATTGCTAGAATGCCTCTCATCTTCCTCATCATCTATTAAATAGAGCAACATTGGAATGGGAACCACATGCACACACTCCATGTGTCTACATGCAACTTTATTGCTTTTCTTGTTTTATTTCTTTTGTTTTAACTTTTTGATAGCTTTACTGATTTTTTTACTATTTTCTTGTTTTTTCTATTTATATTCCTTTAGAGTTTAGTATTGTTATTTATGATTTTATTATTATTTATTATTACTATTATTTATTTATTATTTATTTCTTTTTTTTTAATATTACATTATTTATTTATTATTATTATTATTATTATGAAGGGACATTATAGTCATAGTAATCATTGAGCTACTTGGATTCTCCTATTTTTAGAGCATTCTAACGAGATTCAATAGAGTTGGTTACACTTGAATTAGATCAAAAAAAAAATCTAGTTAATAACAAAGACTACCCCATTCCATTTGCACTTGATTAGGTTATGAATTTGATAGATTTACTAGCTCTCTAGTTCTCAAATTTCTAGATTTTAGACTAGTAATTTTCTGCCATTTTATTAGCATCAGTTAATAGAGGGGTTTTTGAGTGATTCCACATGGAATGGAAATCTAAGACATCATAGTCAATAAAAAAATTATCTCGTCCAATTTGGATTTGATTTTCTTGGTCATTCGATGAATTATAACTTCCTGTAGTAAATTTGTAACATCCTGTAGTTTCCTGTAGTAGCCTTCCAACATGCATATACTTGCCCAGATTCACTCAAGAAGCTTGGTTATTGTCCCTTGTGGTTGAATAGATACCTCTAGGATCTAAATAAATGATTAGGGAAGACTAAAGAACACTTAGGACTTGCCCCTTTACCCATGCAAAACATTTCAGTGATTTTGGCTAATGGACAAGTTTATGAAATGGGTAATACAATGATGATTTTATTGATTTCCACGTCCAATGAACTTTGTTAATGGATATAAAGTCATTGAAATGTAATGGTTGACATTTAGTTCATGATGTTTACTTTATACAATTAGAAAAGGTTTCTTTCCTTGTACTTTATTTCTTGTAATAGGTTGAGGTTTCCTTTTTGAGCATTTCATTTTCTGCAATTAGTTTAGGATTTGACTTCAGTACATGCACTCCATTACATTATGATATCAAAGGAAGGAAACATTGAATGTTGCACATATAGTGCTGATACCTCTTAAATTTTTACGAACCTCGGGTTTATAATTAAAGTTACTAGCCTTGGGAGTTGCAGCATTATTGTTGCAATACCAAGGGTCATCATTTTTTGGCATCATTGATTCATTGCTTTTTACTTTCTGCAAAAAAGAAAAAGAGGTTTTCATTAGGCATATTTCATTTAAAAAATATAAAAATGCATTGAATTAGTGTTTTCATTCAATCATAAAAACAAGAATTTGTCCAACACCAACCCACCCCCCATTTGATCATGTGGTGCAATAAGAGCCACATAACCATCCAATTTTATAGGTAGAAGAAGAAGAGATTGCGAAGAAGGAAGAAGAAATGGATGGAAATGATGACAATGAAGAAGATCCTCTTGGATTTCACATTCAAGATACTGATGTCAATGTGCATATGAAGAACATCCCTCCATCTTTTCTTCCAAACTTTCATGGTCCAAGGTTGGAGAATCAGAAACCTTTCTCTTGGAATTAGAAATTCTTTGTAGATCTTATGGTTAGTTATTAAACACTAAAAAACTAAGATTTGTTTCCAAAACATTGAAGGATAGAGCTCTTAAATGGTTCATAATTTTACAGACTAATTCTATAAGATCATGGAATGATATGCAAAATATATTTCTAGAAAAATATAAAGATCATGATCTTAAAGAAGAAATATTTAGAATGAATCAAAAGGAAGATGAGAGCCTTGAGGATATAATAGAGAGGTTCATGTGTAATGTTTTTGTAGCGGCTACAACCACCCTCCAAAATTTTTCCTTAGCTTTGTTTTGGAGCATCCCTGCCAGCCTTTCATAGCAGCATGTCTTGCTTCGTCAAGTACACAAGCTACAATGGTTTTCTTCCAGAAAGACAGCCTGTCGATCAAACCTTAATGCATCCCCTCATAGGTTGTTCATTCGAAATTGGTCCAATAGAAGGTTGAGAAGCTCCTTCAAGAATTTGCGCAAATATGGAGGGCAACTAGCCTTCCCTCCAGAAATTGCAAAATCCTGACTGGCAGCCTGTTGCGTGCCAGAATTGTGTAATTCTGATGGGCAAGCTTCACTTAGAGAATTGTGCAATCCTTTCGAGCTGGGCTACTCAGCCAAAATTTGTGCAAATCTGGGTAGCATTCAACTACTCTACCCATAAATTATGCAAATCTTCTGAGCAACCAGCCCAGCTCGCAGCTAGAAATGCACATTTTCTCCCAATTGTTGAGCAACCTCTTGCATGTGCAGCTAAGTTGACCAGTTTCCTCTGAGATTGAGCAAAACATACTTACATGCATGGGTTTCTTCTCCCAAGGTAGCATGCAAAGGCATCCTTGTTTCAGGAATCTATTTTTGGCAGTTGGAGGTTACATGCAAGGATCATTTCAGAAACCTCCCACCGTGTGTTGCTTTCCCTAGATTTGTGGCATGCGCATAAAAACCTCTATCTTATCAAAAATCATCAACCGGACACTGCAGATATTATTCCTCACATCAACCTTGAAGCTCTAACATCCCACATAGCATCTAGGAGTTGTCGGCACGTTCAACATTGTTGTTTTGGGGTAAGCCTGCTTTCTATGTCTTGTGTTGCATTTCTGGCGCTTTTTGTTTTTCATTTCATATGAACACTATTTGCTTCATTTCTATGAGCACTTGCTATCATTTTGATACATACTAGCTTGTACTAGCACCATTTCCATTTTCATCAACATCTCACTATTCTTGCATGCATGAAACTGTTTTTCATGAACGGGGTCACTGATTCGGTGACTCGCTTGTTTAAACTTAGTATTACCATACATTCACATTCACATTCACATTCAGTCGTCGGTCATGGGTTCGGGCAGCCTTGGCTCGGACTCTGCCTCACCAAGACAAGCATTGCACAATCCTGAGAGGGAAGGATCTCTCTTGCTCTCAGGAAATGCACATTTCTACTGAGTGACTATCCTCCAATATTGTATTGTGCAATTCTAAGGGACAGTGACTGCTGACCCAGAAAATTGCGCAATACAGTCTTTGAGCTTGCAACCATTTCTAGCTGAGATTACGCATTGCACAATTCCAGTAGTCAGTAGCTAGACTGGATTGTGCATTCCACAGTTCTAGTAGTCAATCAGTCTCCTAGCAGCCCACAATGTGCCTTGTGTAATCTTGGCAGTCAGTCTCCTGACCTCCAGAGAAATTGTGCAACCTTCATGACCAGTCACAGAAGTATGTTTCAAGCTAGTTCTCAATTTCATTTTGGTTTTCGACTGACAGATTGCTTTCCATGAGTGTTTCCATGTCTCTAGGTATTGTAGGTGTTCATCTACCTCTCAGTAGTACAAGTACAATGATTTCCAAGAGAGCAGAGTCGAAGACACCATTCAGAGCACACTTAGGGATGCAGTCGATCAAGTGTCTATGTGCTTGCCTACTCATGAAGACATCACGTTGTTTGTAGACAAAGACATCAAGATATGATGACAACAGCATCACAACGAGAAGCATTATGAATAGCAGTTGAAGGTAGCATACTGGATGCAATGAATTCAAGAGGAAGGTTGTTGACAACACAGAGGTGGAACAAAGTTGTAAGCTCACACAGATCCACTGATGATGAAAGAAACTGTGGAGACTGAAGCTATGACGTGATGGCACGATCACGCAAAGATAGAGAATGGAAAAAAGAAGGAGTTGTATATGCTGAAGCAACAACTCAAGGAAGAACATAAGTTGCATAGACAAGCGAATTAGTTGCAACAGGAACAGGAACAATAGGGGGCATAACATGCACTCATGGATGAAACTGAACCTGTACAAGTTATAGATCCATCCCAGCAACTGGCACAGAGCAGACATGGTAAGCAGTGTTGTTGATCGCATGCAAGGGATTCAACAACATGCATGTCATTGTGCACATGCAAGTGATCCAACCCATTCAACATACTCACTAAGGAGAAGACAAGAAGCAAGTCTGACTGGAACTGAGCATGTATTTGACAGTTGATGCATATGACTACCAACAAACATTGGAAGATCAGCACAGAAACTATGCATCAGCATGTTTCCTTTTTGGTTGCACCAAGAAGACCATGCACATGCTAGTAGACGAGTTGGATGAAGGAGCCACACCAATGCACTCATATGCAACGAAGACGAGAGTTCGCTTGAGCATGCTATCACCATGGGGTGCATGAACACTATCACGGGTGACCAAGCTTGGCATCAAATCACCATGCCCACCATCACAAGCATGTCAAAGACTAGGTCCCACCACAATGGATCAAGTGTCAGTGATGTCTTGCATGGCTTTCTCAAGCCATTTTGTCTCACATGAGCACATGTGCATTGTAATGTAACATCGTGTCAAGTGGAAGTTCAAGTGTCAATAGTTGGATGTAACAATCATAGAGTAGATGAAGAGTCATGAGGGTAGATGAACTATCACAAAGGGGAATGCCAAGGGTCATCCCACCCTTTGCTATAAATTGAACCTCATAACTCATTGTAAAGGATTTTGGTCAGCCAAGCTTTGATAGGATTATCTTATAGAAATCTTGGAGAGTATTGTAATGAGCCTTGGCTTCTCCACTATGCAGAGCTAGTACATCTCTTTAGAGGAGCAGGTGGTTGTGGCTGTAACGTTTCACTATTGGAACTAGTGGTTGGACACGGCTGTATTATATGGCTGGAACTTACACTTCTTAATATAATAGAGCCAACACGTTTTAGGCATATGTTGTATTGCTTGCTTACGCATGCATAAATGGACTATTATATATAGGTATGCATGAATCTTTGTGAAATGTGATGTTGGTTTAACCATCACTTTGGATTGGTTGCTAACTTGCTTTCTATCTTGTGATGCATCTTCTCTCGTGTGTTCCGTTCCAAACCGAGTGCTATTACAAGTTTCCAAGGGGAACACTCTCCTCACCTTCACTATGTTAGAACCTCTCATGCACCTTCCTTGACATGCTGCAGCTGTCACACCCTTGCTACTAACAAGGACATATTACTTTCATCTGTACTAAATCATGGTCAAGGCGTTACCATACGACCCACTGTTGGAACTCCTACACCAAATAGTCTGAGGTCTAATTAGGAATTCTTACTAGGGAGATCCCCTTACATGTTGGCAGGTCCAACACTGTCAACATTTTGCCGCTAGAAGGAGGGCCATATGACAAGAGGAATCCTCACATCTGTTTTGAATCTCTACATATCTGTCATGACTAACTACCGAGTTTCTCTTCCGAAGTGCATGTCTTATGGAAATGACTTCATTATCTCAGAAAATCTCCCAGATAACTTGTCTCATAAAACATTGGATGGTGGAGGCAACGTAACCTTGGTTAGGCATGTGGTCGGCATTGTAGGCTCATGCGAAACACATGGATTCCTTCAAAAATACATGAGTTGTGTGTTGTTCATCTACATGCTTTGAGGGCACCCATTACACTAGTGTGCCACGATGCCAGGAAAATCTATTCATTCTCTTGCTCATCTGGTCGTAGAGATAGACCATGCTTTCTATCACTTTGAACATGAAGCACTCAACAAAGAAATTCTGAAATTATGAAAAGCACCCAATGAATCCTTTGATCAATTTTGCACACGCTTTTGTAATATTGCATATTGATTCCCTAAAGATGATATTGATTGGGAATTTTTCATGGGAGATTTGAGTATCTTCTTTACATATCTAAAAATCCGGAATTCTTGAAATCACACGAACCTCACTCATACTCCGATGATGGAATTGTGTAATCACGAGTAAGCATAGTCTCTGTCACATGTGACTATCCACCTTCATCTCATCGAATAGCTTCACCATTGCAGAGTGATGTGGGAGAACATGTATACACATCTGTTGAGCTATCACAACATCCCACCTCACCTGCTCTTGATATCTGTGCAGATTTGGCTTGCAAGCTTGTTGGTTGTCACGTGGATTCATTCACTCAACCTCCATTCCCATGTTCTATTGATCCTCCAGATTGTATTGTCTTGTTCTCTTCCATTTTGGACTCCTCACCTACTATGAACAAGGATCAAGTTGTCGATGGAGTTGGTGTTATGCAACCAACCTACACCATCATTCATGATGAGTGTGCACGAGAACCTACACCATTGTTGATTTCCCTGTGAAAACCCATTTCTAGATATTTCTACTTCCTATCATTCATAGGACACCTCGAATGTCAATTTGTCATTACAATGTGGAGAAGGGACATTTTCCTCAGAAAATCCATCCAATCTGTCATCTATATTTTTTGAAAACATAGAGGGTGAACATCATTGCTTCCCATCTACCCCTCTACTCAATTCATCAAATCATGAGGATGCCAACAAACATCTTGAATTTTATGATATGGGTTTTCGTGATCTATCCACTTCCTCATCTAATCACGATGTTGATTCAACCGTTGTTAATCTATCTAAGCAACTGGTCTACAATGATCTATATGTCAATGAAGTCGAAAGCCCGCAAACTATTGAGGCACTTCAACTTGAGTTGATGGTTATGTTAGGCCCTCGCTGTCTTAAGGTTGGTTTCACTTCTAGTCAGTAAATTGTTGAAACACTCAAGGCTCCCCATCACTCTCTGATTTGCATTGAAGATCAACCAAAAACCTATATTTCTCTTCCTCCACTCGAACTAAACAATCCCATCGCTCATCCATTGGAGGAATCTTACACAGCAAGCACACATGCACAATGTAAGTGGTCTACCTTTCTCACATTTTCTTGCTTGTCACAGTCAATAGAATGCATACACTCGACATTTGCGTGCAATGTAGCACAACACCATGGCAGCCCCACAAAGTGCATTTCATGCACTTTCACTCATCTCTGTTCTATAGTCACTTGTAAACTCGGAGTGTGTTTGTCTTCCCTGTTATATCTTTCTTGTTTGTTGGTTCACATAGCTGTCTTGTTCGTGAACCATGCCTTCACCAACATGGGTCAACCAATGCACCAGTGGTTGCATTGGAAGTATCAACTCACGTGAGATGGACCATGCACCATTAGCTTAGGAGTAGGAGTAGTGTTTGCCTTCAGTATGTTTTCTTGCATGCTTTTTTTCTCACTTCCTTTTTTGGTTTGTTCGCTTGCTTGCTTGTTTTCTTACTCGCTTTTCTTTCGGCTTTTCTTCTGCTTCTGCTTTTCTTTATTGTTTGTTTTCTTTCTTTGTTCGTAGGTTAGTTTCACATGAAACCATGTATGACTCTTGAAACAAACTGGGTAAAGTACGTTAGGACTTGTACAACTATCAACATTTCGTTATCTGTTGTCCTCTCTCTTATGTAAGAACTTGTTGTCTTCAGTCCATGATACATCAATGGAAAATATGTATTGTTCGAAGTGAACCTTGGTGAAAACACAATTCTTGTACTCTCACTAGTGTCACCAACTCTAGTCAATTGTTTGTTGGTTAATCCATCTCAGCTCAGTCAAGTAGAGTAAGGCGAGGGGGAAAACCTTAACAGGCACGTTAGAGGTATAATAAAATACTTCACTTTAGGAACAACCTCTTCTGCACTCAATAAGTCGAGACCCCTCTTCCACCTCTAAAATGAATAAGTGGTATGGAAAATTATGAAGATGAAAAATGAAAAATTGAAAAAAGTTAAAAAAAATGAAAAATTAATAAGGCAAAAGAAGAGAAAGGCTTCCTTCACAGAGAGGTGATGAAAGTAATTCTGCCAGGGTACTGACCAAGCTCGCTGGCAATGGAGCCATGCTTGTGTTCCTATGTGACTCCACCGGGGTACTATCTAGGCCTATTAACAGCGGAGCAACACTAGAGATGAAATTAAGACTCTTATGACTATACTGGTTGTGCACCAAGATACTCCTCAACCCCAATCAAAACAACTGCATTGGCTTGGCTTGGAATGCATGTCAATCAACCAAGATCATGGCAGATGCTACATCTTACAATCAAGAAAGTGTAGAAACCAGGACAAACTAAGAATTGAACAATACTTCTAGAGGTGTTAGACTCGTTTTTCAAGAAAAAGGTCCATTCAGAGACCTGGAGTTCCACTAGTGTGTCTCCAAGTGTTGTAGTGGCTACAACCACCCTCCAAAATTTTAGGTTAGCTTCATTTTGGAGCTTCCCTACTAACCTTTAATAGCATCATGTCTTGCTTCTTCAAGTATACAAGCTCCCGTGATTTTCTTCTTGAAAGACAACCTACCAACCAGACCTTGATGCATTCCCCTCACAAGTTGTTCATCCATACTTAATCCAACATTAGGCTGAGAATCTCCTTCATGAATTTGTGGAAATATATAGGGAAACCAGCCTTCCCTCCAGAAATTGCAAAATCCTGACTAGCAGCCTGCTGGGCCCGAGAATTTACAATTCTGCTGAGTAAGCTTCACCCAAAAAATTGTGCAATCCTTCCCAGCTAGGCTACTCTGCATATAATTTTTGAAAATCTGGGTAGCAACCAACTGCTCTGCCCAAGAATCATGCAAATATTTTGAGCAGCCAACCTAGCTTCCATCCATAAATGCACATTTTCTCCCGGCAGTTTTGCAGCCTCTTGCATGTGCAGCTGAGTTAACCAGTTTCCTCTGGGACCAAGAAAAATAGACTTGCATGCATGGGCTGCTTCTCTGAAGGTAGCATGCAAAGGTATCCCTTGTTTTAGGGATCTATTTTTGGCAATTGGATGTTAAATGTAATGATCATTTCAGAAACCTCCCACCAAGTTTCTCTTTCCCTAGATTTGTGGCATGCACATCACAACCTCGATCTTATCAAAACTCAACCAGATGATGTAGATTTTATTTTGTGCATCAACCTTGCAACTCTAACATCCCACATTGCATCTAGGAGTTGTCAGCACATTCAACTCAGTTGTTTTGGGGTAAGCCCGCTTTCCATGTCTTATGTTGCATTTCTAGAACTTTTTGTGTTTCACTTTGTATGAAGATTGTCTGCTTGATTTCACTGAGTGCTTGCTGTTGTTTTGATACATGCTAGATTATACTAGCATTGCTTCATTTTTTTTCAACATCTTCCTATTGTTGCATGCATGAAAATGGTTTTCACGAACAGTCCTCGATTCAGCAACTCGCCTCATCCACATGCATGTTGTTTTGTTTCCTGAATCTTTCATCCACTGTTTGCATGCACCATCATTCACTCATGTTTACACTTAGTACCACCATGCATTCACATTTGTATTTGCTTTCAGTCACCCATTAGTGGGTCTGGACAGCCTTGGCCCAGACTCTACGTCAACAAGACAAGCATTGCACAATCCTGAGAGGGAAGTCTCTCCCTTCCTC
Source organism: Pinus taeda (assembly GCA_000404065.3). NCBI lineage: Eukaryota > Viridiplantae > Streptophyta > Pinopsida > Pinales > Pinaceae > Pinus > Pinus taeda. The sequence goes on along the minus strand of APFE031483448.1, from coordinate 135,662 downwards.
TCAGGAAATGCACATTTCTTCCTAGTGATTCTCCTCTAGTCTTTCACTACACAATTATAAGGGACAGTGACTATTAGCCCAGAAAATTGTACAATGCAGTCACTAAGCCTACAACCATTACCAGCTGAGATTGTGTAATTCCAATAATCAGCAACTAGACTAGATTGTGCATTGTGTTGTTCCAACAGTCAGTCAGCCTCCTAGCAACCTATATTGTGCCCATAGTTTGGTGCTTCGTCTATTAGGGTTAGGGTTTTGGATGTTTAGGGTTTTCCATTCTTTCTCCAGAATAAATAGGCCTTCAAGCCTTGTTGTAAGATAGTTCAAAGGCATGTAGCTGCCACATCTCTCCTCAGAGATAAGCTACCATTGCCTGAGATAGTCTATTTCCATTTATATTTGTAAGAATATTTTAGTATTTTACATTATTGAAATGAAGTATTATTTCTACTGTAACTCTGTATTTATGGTTATCTCTATAATTTGTTGCATTCCTGTTTAAATCTGGATCAATGGTATAAGAGTGGTCTGCTCTTTCTCTATTTTTCTTTGCATGTCCCCAATGAGGTTAGGATATAAGGAGTTAGGGATTGAACTGGTCAAATATTTACAAGACCAACCTCAGAAATATCGATGGCCTCAAATAATGGATGAAAAGAAAGATGAGCGGGTAGGAGATCATATCAAAATCTTGGTCAAAGAGGCTCTCAAGTGACAAAGGAACGCGATGATGGACAACTTAGCCTAGATTCTTCAACGGCTACCTAGAGGTGACACATCTACTTCCAGAAGATACTCTAGAAGCGCCACACCCTTTAAGGTACAAGTTAACTTTGACATTGCCATATTTTAGGGTCAAATAGATGTAGACGTTGTAGATAAATGGTTAAATCTACTATAAGGGTATTTTTCTATTCATGATTTTTTTGGCCAGAAAAAGATTACTTTCGCTCTTCTCAAAGCCGCCCCCCACATCAAGGACTGGTGGGAAACCTACTATGAATAGATGGATGAAAGTACAGCCTAACGTTTTTCATGTGCACCCACTTGGAATTCATTCTGAAATTCCATCAAGGAGTAGTACTACCCTATCAAAATCTATGAAGATAAATACATAAAGTGGACCATGCTGCAGCAGGGAAGGGACCAAGACATGCGAGAGTTTACCGATATTTTTCATACCCTTCGCACAAAGTTGCATATTAAGGATTCTCAGTTTCATTTCGTACTCAAATACCACGACTACCTACACAGGTACATCCAGGATGAGATGGAGTTCTTGGACATCTCCTCGCTCAGCACGGCGTACCGATATACTTTCAAGATCGACCAAAAGTTTAAACAGAAGAAGTGAGACTTTGGATCTGCAAAGCCAAACCAAGGGAAAGGCACCCCCAAACCGTTGAATAAAGGACAAAGCCAAGGCGATGTGGCCCATGACAACTTGACAAAGCTACAAATGAAGAACAACACTGTGAAGCAGAAGAAGGACAATGGAAAGTGGTGTGAGTTCCATAAGAGCTCCAATCACAACACGAGTGTCAGGCCAAGTAGTCATTGGTGGCCGAGCTAAAGTATTCAGAATTAGATGCATGTTCAGACTTTGAGTTAAAACCTGATAAGGGGAATGAAAAAGGGAAGCAAATTATCGATGCGGAGCCCAACACCACCATTGCCACCACGAAAATCTAGAAGGACGAACCTGCAGATCTAGAGGAGGAGGGGGAGTGCCTCTTCCACTCCCAGATGTGGGTAAAGGGCTCCCTACTACAATTCGTTGTCGATAACGGGAGCCAAAAGAAACTCATTTTGGTAGAGGTCACGAAGCGGCTGGGGTTACCGACCATAAGACATCCACAACTATACACCATTGGGTGGCTTCACAAAGGATGAGATCTTCGCGTGAGCCAGTAGTGTCACCTTCCATATAACATCAAGCCCTTCATGGATGAGGCATTGTGTGATATTTCTCCCCTCAATTTTTGTGATGTATTATTAGGCCAACCATACTTGTGGAAGCAACATGTTATATATGAGTCAAGGCCTCGTGATGTTATTGTTACTTTGGGAAATAAGTTGTATAAGATAATGGAGGTAGCACTGCCTACCACCATCTCTTTGGTTACTATAAACAATGCAGTAAGCTCATTTCCAAAACCAGGAATTTTTTTTCCTGATGATACGCCCTTAAGGAAAGAAGAAGATGGTGGCCATGACCTCCAGACAGGGCCCCTCTGCACGAAAACTACAAAAGAACAAGGTCATGGAGGAGTACAAGGACATCTTCTCCTCCTTTGCAGGGGTTCCTCTGCACTATCAGGCCAAGCACTCCATCGATGTGACCCAGGTGTGCCACTGCCCAATGGACCAATCTATCAACACTCCGTTTTGGAGAACGACGAAATCAAGAGGAAGATTCAGGAGTTGTTGCAGAAAGGTCACATCTAACATAGTTCATCGCCCTGTGGGAGCCTAATCATGTTGGTAATGAAGAAGAATGGAACTTGGAGACTATGTATTGACTATCGAGTGTTGAACAAGATCACTGTCCAAAATAGGTACTCGATGCCATGGATTGATGACCTTCTAGACCAACTAAACAGGCAAAATATTTCAACAAGATTGATTTGAAGTCATGATATCACCAGGTACCAATCGAACCCTCCGATGTGTGGAATACTACCTTCAAAACCAAGGACGGCCTTTTCGAAAGGTTGGTTATGCCTTTCGGGTTGACGAATGCTCCTACAACCTTCATGAGGATAATGGATGGCATTTTATAGCCATTCACCAACTTATTTGTAGTGGTATACTTCGATGACATCCTAATCTTCGTCCAGAGTTTGGAAGAGCACCTCCACCACATTTGACAGGTTCTCCAAAGAGTGCGGCAACACAAGTTATGTGCCAACTTGGAGAAATGCACTTTTGGCATGACCCAAGTTTAGTATCTGGGGTACATTATCGATGAATAGGGGGTGCATGTGGATCTAGCCAAGATCCAAGTCGTTCGGGATTGGCCATCTCCAACCACTCTGACAGAGCTCCGGAGCATTCTAGGTCTTGCCAACTTCTACCGCAAGTTTGTGTTGGGATTTTCTCATTGTTGGAAATAATACTGAGAGGGCGGGGGGTGAATCAGTATTATCAAGTCAACAATATTTCATTTCCATATTTTGATTCATATACGCTACTTCAGTTAGTGAAACTTGCGTGTATATGTAACTGTATATAAGGAAACTAGTGTATACCCTGTAAACTTATAATTTAATTAATTCTTCATAAGTTGATCTTTAATCTATGCATTAGAACCATATAAACAGTAACTAGGAGCAGTAAAAATAGAACAAATAGTCACACACATGAACACAAGATATAAGGTGGAAACCCAATGTGGGTGAAAACCACCTGCTGCAATCGTCTCTATCTTTCTTTTAATAAGAAACTTAATTTTACAATATTTTGTAGTGGTGTAGTCTTACACCAGTACGCAGGCTTCTACTTGTAAAAGGCTACAACTTTCTCTCATTCCCCAGCTTCTCCTGGAAGGGAGCTGCAAACCCCTAGCTCTTGTTCTAGCTGTTGTCTTTACTAGTACGTAGGTGTAGGCCTACAGAAGGCTACAACCTTCTCTTTTCTTCCAGGGACCATGTTTCATTAATTTTCAAACTGGACCCATCAATAACATCAATCAACCATCAAATATCGTTGCACCAATCAAAAACTGAATCAAACAAACACTTCTTTGAATGCGTTAACCATAATATAGTAACAGTAACCAGAACCCAAACCTAAATCCAGAACACTACAATAGTAATCAGAAGTAGCTAAAGCATATTTTATGAGGTGTATGCTACTTCAATGTGATGAACCTGTGTGCATATGCACTTGTATCAAGGCAAACCTACGTATACACACTTTTGAAATGATGAACCGGTGTGTATACGTGCCTTTGCTATAATGAACCTGCATACAGATCTATAAATGATGATTTTAACCTTTACAATTATTCAGACATTAGTTATACCCAGATCATCATATTTACAAATTATGACATGTGCCAATTATTCAGATAAAAGATCAAAAATACACAAAGATACTTCTCTTCAAGCCTTAAGATAGTGACCCATCAATAGAACTTATCTTTCATCAAGCACTCAGGTTCATCCTTGATTTAGATCAAGATGTGCACCATAACCCAATAACCAGTATTCTAGATCTTTCTCTTCATTAGATATTCAATTCATGCGTGCATTTGCCTAATGTTCATCTCCTCCTTTTATAGTCCTAGGCCTTACTCAATACCATGGACCAAAACCACTTAGAACCAATACCGTGGACCGAATACCTGGGGTTAAAACTTTAGATCAGATACCATGGATCAAATATCACAGTCCAAATTTTAGTTTTCCAACATGTACATGCCATTCCATCCATGAAAGTTCATGTGTATGCATACATGCCTTTTGTTCAATGAACCTGTGTGAATATGCAGGTTGGTCAAGGTGAACCAGCATATACCTTTCTTTCTTCATTCTATGTAGCCTCAACTATGATTTGTCATTTGAGAGAGTTGCCATCAGGTACAACACCTGTATCACCTGTATCATAATGCTAACAATCTCCCCCTTTGGACTTTATGGCAACAAGAACACCTATCACTCTCCCCCTTTTTCATCAAGGGCAAAGGGTCATGCTCCCCCTGACTACCTACTGAAATCTCTAATATGCTGAAGTGTTGATTGAGCTCCTATGTTCAAGTCCATGCTCCCCCTGAGCATAAGCAAGGTCTGCAAAAAGATAACACGACTCTATACATACATACATCACCAAAGACCTTCCTATCACCAAAGACTCATACATACATCTACCTCCCAACCAAGGGGGGATATACCAAGTTTGACTCATCCACCCAACCAAGTGGGGATATACCAGTTGATTATTCATGTCAAACAAGAGCATTACATCATCCATCCCATGCATAGTGGGGTAACAAGATATGACCTTTAAATTGAAAGATATACATGACATATAAAATAGATACCAAACATCTAAAATGAGACTATGATAGTAACTATCATCATCAGCATTTATCAATCACCATCATGAGCTCCCCTTGAACCTGTTCCACCTGAATAAAAAAAAACTGTGAATTAAGACCTTCTAAGATAATGCCAACAATGCATTACTTATAAGAATATGCTCCCCCTGAATCTGTTCCAGAATATCATTGTCAGACCCATATCAGATTCCTTTCATCCACTATTTGTCTTCAAACCAAAATATACACGACTGTATCCACAGAAATCGGCGTATATACATGGGTACACTTCATGAAACTTGCGTACAACCACTTTTCTTTGAAATAGATAATATTTAACAGCAAGATGATGCATCAACTACTCCCAGCTTCTGGATGATATATTCAAATGTCTCTCTGGGTAGTGGTTTGGTGAATATATCAACAACATGTTCTTTGGAGGGAACATACTGCAATTTGACCTTTTGTTCAAGCACTTGTTCACGTAGAAAATGATATTTAATGGGTATGTTCTTGGTCTTGGAATGCATGACTGGATTCTTTGAAAAACTGATTGCACTTGTATTATCACATAGAATGGAGATGGGTGGAGTACATGTGATCTGAATGTCTTGTAACGTTTGCATCATCCAAAGGAGTTGTGTGCAGCAAGATGCAACAACCACATATTCTGTTTTAGCTATAGACAATGCAATGGAACTTTGTTTCTTGTTGAACCAAGACACTAAGCTGGAACCCTATAAAATGCACCACCACTAGTGCTTTTTCTGTCATCCACATTCTTCCTACCCAATCTGCATCTGTATATGCATGAAGTGTAAGATCTATATCCCTAGGATACCATAAACCAAAATTCTGATTTGCTTGAAGATATTTGAAGATCCTTTTGACTACCTGAAGATGTGATACTTTTGGATTTTCTTGCAATATTCCAACTATTCCTACTGCATGCATGATGTCTGGATGGGTACCTGTTAGATAAAGCAAACCGCCAATCATGGATTTGTAGGTTGGTTGATGTACTGGTGTTGATTCATCATTAGAGCTGAGACTACATCCTGTTACCATGGGGGTACATACTGGTTTAGAGTCTTCCATGCCGTATTTTTTCAAGATCTTCTTGAGATACTTGGTTTGTGACAGAAAATTACCATCTTTCTTTTGTTGAACTTGTAGACCAAGAAAACATGTGAGCTCACCAAGCGGGGACATTTCAAATTCTTTCTCCATTACCAAAGAAAATTTTTGACTCATGGCTTCTTCATTGCTACCAAAAATGATATCATCAACATACAAAACAAGTATTAGCAATTTATCATTATCAATCTTTATATATAGATTGCTATCAATTGATCCTTTTTAAAAACCTTGTTGATGGAGATATTTGTCAAGACGATAATACCAGGCCCTTGGAGCTTGTTTTAGACCATAGAGAGCCTTTCTAAGTTGGCATACAAGTTTTGGATAATTTCCAAGAATGAATCCATCTGGTTTCTCAATATATACTTCTTCTTCTAAGTCCCCATTAAGAAAAGTGGATTTTACATCCATTTGGTATACTTTAAATTTTTGAAAACTAGAAAGAGCAAGGAACATTCTTATGGCTTCAAGTCTTGCAACAGGTGCAAAAGTTTCTTCAAAATCTATACCTTCTTGTTGAGCATACCCTTTATAAACAATTCTAGCCTTGCTTTTAATAACTTCTCCATTTTCATTCAACTTTTTTTTGAATATCCATTTGGCTCCTATGATATTTTTATCATGAGGTCTAGGAACTAATTCCCAAGTATTATTCTTGTCAATCTACTCAAGCTCTTCATTCATGGCCTTCACCCAACATTCATCTTTGCATGCTCCATTTACATTTTGAGGTTCAATGGAGGAAAGAAATGCAAGATAGCTTGAGGATTTTGTAATAGTTCTTCTTGTCTACACACATACCTCTTTCTGTCCCAGACTTTGAGTCTCGAGATGATTTTTCTGCACATACCCGAATGGAGTATTTTCTTCTACCATTATCTGTTGTTCTGGTGCTTCATTGGTTTCTTCTTCAAAATTAGTTTGATTTGATGTGGAAGGATAATCCTCATCTTCTTCATAATCTTCGGTTTTTACCTACTTTGGATTTTTTCCTGCTTCATCAATCAAAACATCAATACTTTCAACAATTTTCCCAAGTCTTTTATTATAACACTTATTTCCTTTACTTCGGGAAGAGTAATCAAGTAGAATGCCTTCATCTACTCTAGGTTCAAACTTGACAATGTTTTCATCAGTCCTTTTGAGGTAACATTTGCTTCCAAAAACTTTGAAGTATTTTACAGTATGAGTCTTACCATACCAAAGTTCATGAGGAGTTTGGGTGTTGTTTACCCGAATATTTGTTTTGTTGAGAATAGTTACGGCAACAAATGTAGCTTCACCCCAGAAGGTTGCAGGAGTTCCAGACTCATCTAGCATAGCTCGAGCCATTTTTTGAATAGTTTTGTTCATCCTTTCTACCACTCCATTTTGCTGAGGTGTCCTTGTGGTGGACAATTCCCTTTTTATTCCATCTTCTCCACAAAAGTTAAAGAATTCATCTAAGGTAAATTCCCCTCCTCGATCAAATCTGAGACATTTGATTTTGCGATCTGATTCATTTTCAACTAAAATTTTGAAGGCTTTGAACTTTTCAAATGCTTCATCTTTATGCTATAGAAGTCCTATCGAACACATTCTTGAAAAATCATCAATGAACAATATAAAATATTCTTCTCCATGCGGTGACTTCTTCTTGGATGGTTGACATAAATCAGTATGAACAAGTTCAAGAGGCTTACTAGGTAATCCTTCCATTTCAAGAAAATGTGCTCTACTTTGCTTACCAAATTGACATGATTTGCATATTGTATTTTCTAGAATGCAGATATTTAGAAGATCACGAACTGCCTAGTATCTACATGCTTTTCTTATTTGAGGGAAGCTTACATGCCGCAACCTTCTGTGGCATAGCCAGTGTTCATCATTTTTGCTTAGATAGCACTGTTTTTGTCCTCCCTTGAGTATGTAAAAGTTGTTTGGAGTTCTTACACCTTTGATCAATGTTTCTCCTGTATCAAGCTCACAAACAACACATCCATTTGATCGAAATACTACTTCATTTCCTTGATCACACATTTGATTGACACTGAATAGATTATGCTTTAGACCATCAACATACATAACATTCCCAAATTTAACCTTTTCTTTCAAGAGAATAGAGCCTTTACCTTTTATGACTTCCAGAGTGTCATTTCCAAAATAGACCTTATTTTCCTTTCCTAAGCCATTATATGACTGAAGTTTTTCTTTATCACCTATCATGTGTTTCGAGCATCCACTGTCAATGTACCACTGATTTTCTTTTCCTTCTGCATACAAGGCTATACCACATCTTTCTATTTGTGGTTCTTTCTTTCTCCATGTTTTAGGACCTAATGAAGTTTTCTCCTTCTAAGATGTTTGCCGAAATTTACTCCTGTATTCTGAATCTTTATGACTAAAGTTGTTACAGATAGAGCATTCTATTTCATTTTCAAGAGAAAAAAATTATTGAGGTCCTTTTCATGATCCCAGTCACATTCCTTTGATTTTGTGCTTCTCTAGTCATGATGGTCTTGTAAGCAACACATTGAGCAGCTTTGTGTCCAAAGTTATGACATGAAAAACATTGGCCATTAAAGAAATTTCTGCCATTATCGAACGTATTGACCTGGTGATTGTAGTTTCCATTGACATTCATTCTTAAAGAAAATTGAGTTTGATTTACCTAAGGTTGGTTGTAGCTTCTATTCATCCTTGAAGTAGATTGAACCCGATTTACCTGGTGATCTACTTTATGCCTTTGCTGACGATTGTGAAGTTGTTCGCTTCTCCTTGTTGCATCAAGATAGCTTTCGGAGGTTGATAGCTTTTGTGCTTGAGATGCTTGTTCAGTATATCCAAGACCAATCTTTATCAGAGGATAACATTGCACTTTGATAATTTCATCTAAGGTTTCTGATCCTTTAGCAAATATGAGATTGAGAGCTTTTGTTTTCTCAGTATCTTTTCTTAGACCCAAAATTTCACATTCTAATTTTTCATTATGTTTTTTCCTTATAGCAAGCTGAAGTGTCAAAGTATCTATAATCATATTCTTTTCTTCTAAACAAATTTTAAGTTTAGAAATTTCTTCATAAAGACCATCTTCATCTAAAGCATCCAAGGAATCATCATCTTCAAAAGCCATAAGAAGTCTATAGTCATTACCATGTTCATCTTCATCACTATTTGAGAAACAATCGCTATCTTCATGCATATAATAGCTCTTCTTACTTACATTCCGTTTTCTATTCCATTTTTCTGATTCCTTACCTTTATCAAGCTTATGTTTATGAGAACATTTGGCCACATAATGACGAACTCTTCCACAAGCAAAGCATTTGAAATGTAGCTTACCTCTGAATCTTCCAGAACTCTGTTAAAGGTTCTTGACAAAGTTTGCTTCTTCTTCTCCTTATGAAATATGTCATAATTCATTGATTTCTTCTCTTCCTAAGGCTTTGAATGTGGCTTCTCTCATATCTGATGGACCCCCTTTTCTCATTTCGAAAGCAGTTAGGATTCCATGCAGCTATGTCATAGTAATATTATGAAGGTTCTGCTTTTCCTCTATTGCAGAAACTTTTGATTCAAACTTAGAAGACAAGGATCTTAAAACCTTTTCAACTACAGTAACTTCTTTTATCTCTTCACCCAAGTTTTTCATGCGATTAACAATCTCATCTACACGTAAGAAGTAATTAGTTATACTTTCATAATTGTGCATTTTGAGAGTTTCATATTGAATTCTGAGAGATTGTAGTTTTGCACGTTTTACCTGATCATCTACTTCATAGCTCAGAACAATCTTGTCCCATATTTCTTTGACGGTTTTGAGCTATATAACCTTGACAAATTTTGATTGTGACAGACTCCCCAATAATGTATAGATAGCCTTGGCATTTGTTTCATACTGCTTTTTACCTGTCATATATGTAGGAATTGATGATGGAAATGTGTATCCTCCTTCCACGATTTCTCAAACATTTTCTCCAAGAGATTGAAGATAGGTTGTGGTTCTTACCTTCCAATAGACAAAGTTGCTCCCATCAAAGATTCAAAGGTTGGTGGCCTAATGGATCCCTCCCTTTTGAAGGTACTCATGATGATAGATCTTCCTTCAAGCAATCAAGCTTCTTCTAAAGGACCTACTCTGATACCAATTGTTGGAAATAATAACTGGGGGCGGGGGGGGGGGGGGGGAATCAGTATTAGCAAGTCAACAATATTTCATTTCCACATTCTGATTCATATACGCTACTTTAGTTAATGAAATTTGCTTGTATATGCAACTGTATATAAGGGAACTAGTGTATACCCTGTAAACTTATAATTTAGTTAATTCTTTATAAGTTGTTCTTTAATCTGTGCATCAGAACCATATAAGCAGTAGGCAAGAGTAGTAAAAACAGAACATATAGTCACACACATGAACACAAGATGTAAGGTGGAAACCCAATGTGAGTGAAAACCACCTGCTGCAATCGTCTCTATCTTTCCTTTAATAATAAACTTCTTTTGACAATATTTTGTACTGGTGAAGTCTTATACCAATACGTAGGCCTCTACTTGCAGTAGGCTATAACCTTCTCTCATTTTCCAGCTTCTCCTGGAAGGGAGATACAACCCCCTAACTCTTGCGCTAGCTATTGTGTTCACTGGTACGTAGGTGTAGGCCTACAGAAGGCTAGAACCTTCTCTTTTCTTCCAGGGACCACGTTTCATTATTTTTTAGATTGGATCCATCAATAACATCAATCAACCGTCAAATATATCTGCATCAATCAATCTCCTTTGCACCAATCAAAAACTGAATCAAACAAATACTTCTCTGAATGTTGTAGCCATAATACAATAATGGTAACTAGAACCTAAGCCTGAATCCATAATAGTGCAATAACAATCAGAAGTAGCTAAAGCATATTTTATAAGGTGTACGTTACTTAAATGTGACAAACCTACATGCATACAAACTTGTATCAAGGCAAACCTGTGTATACACACTTTTGAAATGCCGAACCGGCGTGTATACGTGCCTTTGCTATAATGAACCTGCGTACAAATCTGTAAATGATGATTTTAACCTTTACAATTATTCAAAAATCAGTTATACCTAGATCACCATATTTACAGATTACAACATGTGCTAATTATCTAGATAAAAGATCAAATCTACACAAAGATACTTCTCTTCAAGCCTTAAGATCTTGACCCATCAATAGAACTTATCCTTCATCAAGTGCTCAGGTCCATCCTTGATTCAAATCCAGTTGTGCACCATAACCCAGTAACCAGTATTCTAGATCTTGCTCTTCATTAGTTATTCAATTCACGAGTGCCTTTGCCTAATGTTCATCTCCTCCTTTTATAGTCCTATGCCTTACTCAATACCGTGGACCAAAACCACTTAGAACCAATACCATGGACCGAATACCTGGGGTCAACACTTCAGATCAAATACCACGGACCGAATTTTAGTTTTCTAAAATGTATGCACCTTTCCTTCCATGAAAGTATGTGTGTACGCATACGTGCCTTTTGTTCAATGAACCTGCATGTATACACAGGTTGGTCAAGGTGAACCAATGTATACCTTTCTTTCTTCATTCTATGTGGCCTGAACTGTGATTTGTCATTTGAGAGAGTTTCCATTAAGTACAACACCTATATCACCTGTATCATAATGCCAACACTCATATCACTTGGCCCTTGAGTCAATTCGTTAAGGGAGGAGAAAAAGCCAATTCTTTTGGTCTGATTCTCAATAGAAGGAATTCAAAGGGTTGAAATATCCTCTTTGCTCAACACCAGTGCTCGCATTAGCAGATTTTCAACAACCATTTGAGATCAAGATAGATGCCTTTGACTATGCTATTGGGGTAGTTCTTACTCAACACCAGCATCCAGTGGCATATCACAGTGAGGCACTTCCAAACACAGTCCAAAACTATCCCACTTATAACAAAGAGATGTATTCGATTGTGCAGGCCTGCCAACAATGGAAGCATTACATTTTAGGGAAGAAAATGGTCATCCACATAGACCATCAACCCCTTTAGTTCATACAAATGTAAGAGAAGTTACAGAATTATTTCCATCAGAAGTGGTCAACATAGCTGTAACAGTTCCATTTCAATATCAAGTATGAGAAGGGCAACACCAATAATGTTGTAGATTTCCTCAGCCGACCACCGATCATGGCGTTAACCACCATTCTCAAATCTTGTGGGCACAAGACTTCTGCTTGGCCACTTCTCCATAAAGGTTACCTAGAATTTGGCCACACATACTAGACACTCTTAGAGGGTTAGCATGTTACAGATTTTCACCTCTAGGATGCACTATTATGCCACCAAGGTCAGCTTTGTGTTCCTTCAAGCGAGCGTGCCAAGATGATTTGGGAAGCACACTACAGTCGATTTGCTAAGCATTTCGAGGTCAAGAAAACAGTGGCATTACTATAGAAGTATTTCTATTGGCTAAATTTTCGACAGGATGTCACAAAGTACATCAGATCTTGCATTGCTTGTGCCATTTCCAAACCAACCATCAAGAAGTAAGGCACTGACTCCATTCCCTACCTATAGTCGACCTTGGGAATCCATCTCCATGGATTACATTTCGGGAATTCCTTTTACTAAGCATGGAATGACTGTGTTTTTGTGGTCTTCGTCGAGTTCTCAAAGATGACCATTATGGTGGCCTGTAAGAAGATTATCACGGCAAAAGCCACTACTAAACTCTTTTCTAAATGAGTGTGGGTACACTTTGGGATCCCACAGTCTATCATCTTACATCGGGATAGTAGGTTCCTTAGTACATTTTGGTCCAGTCTCTAGTCCATGCTGAACACCAAACTCACTAAGTCTACAGCCTTCCATCCCCAAATCGATGGCCAAACAGAGGTTTTCAACAGGATTATCGTACACATTCTTCACATGTACAACTCAAAGCATCCACACACATGGGACAAGAGCCTTCCCTATGTTTAGTACAACTATAATTAGGCTCTCCACAGCTTGCCTGGCCACAACCCTTTTCAGGTGGGCTTGGGATTCCAGCCACTATGTCCCATTGATGTGGCCATGCCTGTTGCAGCTACTCAAGCAGATTCAGATCATGTCCAGTCTGAAATAGATAAGGCAAAATACTTCATTAAGCACATCCAAGATATCTACTAGTAGGTCCACAAAATTTTGGAGAAATCAAATGCCAACTACAAGCAGTGACAAGATCAACATCAGGTGCCACATAAGTTTCAGCTGGGTGACAAAGTCTAGTTGCATTTGCAAAAGTAATGCCTTACCGGAGCTTATCTAAAACTCAAGCCACTCAGATATGGTCCTTACACCATTGCCAAGGCTGTGAGAGACAATGCATTTGATCTCAACATTACCCCATTCCTCGGGCTGCACCTAATGTTCAATGTGGACCGCCTTCGGCTATACTTTCCACCATTACTAGACACATCCAACATTGCATAACAACTCACACCCGTAGAGTTACATCCAGATTGCATGGAACAAGCTACAATTGATCAGATCATGGACATGTATATCAAGTACACTCGCCTATAGAAGATCCGACTGTATTGAGTTGTCAAAGCAGGCTAACTCCACTAGGGCAAGTTCAACAGAAGTTTCCTCATCTCATGGAGGAACTCAAGACAATGGGGACCATTGCTTCCTAAGGGTGTAGGAATGATCCAGGTAGATATTAGTGGCCACCCATCAATTCCACTTGGACCTCCACCATTGTTTCTTTTAGTTTTTCAGTATCCTTATTTATAGCACAATTTACTATTTTTGGCAGCTTTTTTGGTCCTAGAATTCCAGAGCCTTTTTGAGGCCCTAAATGACGTTTTTTTGGGAAAATTGGGAGCAACATGTATCCTTGGTCTAATGTTGCTCTTCCCAAAGTTGTATTCCTCAGATAGATCTTTCTAGCAAGGTAATGTGCGCATCAAACAGATATCGTATACGAAAGTTATGACACCGAGAAGTTAATGTACCAATTTACCCAAAACGGGGCCCATATTTCGGCGCTTCATCTCCTACATTAGGGTTTTGGATGTTTAGGGTTTTTCATTGTTTCCCAATAATAAATATGCGTTCTAGCCTCATTGTAAGATAGTTCAGAGGCATGTAGCTGCCACATATCTCCTCAGAGATAAGTTACCATCACCCGCGCTAGTTTATTTCCATTTTTGTTTGTAACCATATTTCAGTATTTTACATTAATGAAATGAAGTATTATTTCCATTGTATCTCTGTATTTATGGTTATCTCTGTAATTTTTTGTAGAAATTGTGCAACCTTCATGATCAGTCACACAGGTATGTTGAAAGTTAGTTCTCAAGTTCATTTTGGTTTTTAACTGACATATTTCTTGCCATGAGTGTTTCCATGTCCCCAAGTATCACATGTGTTCATATGCCTCTCAGTAGTAAAGGTACAATGGTTTCCAGAAGAGCAGAGTCAAAGACACCATTCAGAGCACACTTGGGGATGCAGTAGATCAAGTTTCTATGAGCTTGCCTACTCATGAAGACATCAAGTTGTTCGTAGACAAGGACATCAACATATGATGAAAACAACATCACAGTGAGCAACATCATGAAAAGTAGCTAAAGGTAGCATACCAGATGCAACAAATGCAAGAGGAAGGTTGTTGACAACATGGAGGTGGAACAAAGTTGTAAGCTTAAGAAGATCCACTGATAATGAAAGTAACTGTGGAGACTCAGGCTATGAAGTGACAACGCGATCATGTGAAGACAGAGAATGCAACAAAGAAGGAGTTACATGTGCTGAAGCAACAACTCAAGGAAGAACATGACCTACACATACAAAATGAATGAATTGCAAAAGGAACAGGAACAGTAGAGGGTGCAACATGCTCTCACTGATGAAACTACACCCGTACAAGTTATAGATACATCCTAGTAACTGGCACAGAGCATACATGGTGAGCATTGTTGTTGATCACGTGCAAGTGATTTAGAAGCACGCATGTCATTGTGTGTGTGCATGTGATCCAGCCAATTCATTATACTTACCAAGGCAAAGACAAGAAGCAAGTTCGATTGGAGCTAAGCATGTAGTTGATAGTTGATGTGCATGACCACCAGAACACATTGGAAGATCAGCATGGAATCTATGCATCAGCATGTTGCCAGTTCGGTTACACCAAGAAGGCCATGTGAATGCTAGCACACAAGTTGGATGAAGGAGCCACACTAATGCACCTGAATGCAATGAAGGCAAGAGTTCGCTTGAACAAGATGTCACCATGGGGTGAATGCACGCCATCATGGGAAACCAAGCTTGGCTTCAACTCACCACATTCACCATCACAAGCATGTCAAAGAGTTGGTCTCACCACAATGAACTGATTGTTAGTGATGTCTTGCATGGATTGCTAAGCCATTTTGTCTCACATGAGCACATGTGCATTGTAATGTAAGATCGTGTCAAGTGGAAGTTCAAGTGTATAAAGTTGGATGCAACAGTCATAGAGTAGATGAAGAGTCATGACGGTAGATGAAATGTCACAAAAGAGAATGTTAAGGGTCACCCCTCTCTTTGCTATAGATAGAACATCATAACTAATTGTAAAGGCATTGGTCTGCCAATATTTGATAGGAGTATCATAGAGAAAGATTGGACAGTATTGTAACAAGCCTTAGCTTCTCCACTGTGCAGAGCTAATACATCTCTTTGGAGGAGGAAGCGGTTGTGGCTATAATGTTCCACTATTCGAACTAGTGATTGGACATGGATGTATTGTATGACTGGAACTTAGAATTCTTAATACAATAGAGCCAACACGTTTTATGCATATGTTGTATTGTATTCTATGCTATCTCGTTTTACTCGAAATGATATATGTATTGTTTTCTTAAGCATGCATGTATGGACTATTATGTATAAGTATGTATGAATCTTTTTGAAATGTGTTGTTGGTTTAACCATCACTTTGGATTTCTCGCTAAGCTGCTTTCCAACTTGTGATGCATCTTTGCTCGTGTGTTCCATTCCAAGTAGTGTACTATTACAGGTGTGCAAGGGTTGCACTCACCTCACCCTTAGCATGTTAGAACCTCTAATGCACCTTCTTTGACTTACGACATCTGTCACACCCTTGCTAGCAACAAGGACATCCTACTTGCCTTTGTGGTAAATCATGGTCAACGCATTATCGTACGACGCACTGTTGGGACTACTACACCAAACCGTCTGAGGTCTAATTGGGACTTCTTACCGAGGAGATCCCCTTACATGTTGGTGGGTCCAACACCATCAACAAATGTTAAGAGGGAAAAATTACACCATTTAGTATCTTACA
Source organism: Pinus taeda (assembly GCA_000404065.3). NCBI lineage: Eukaryota > Viridiplantae > Streptophyta > Pinopsida > Pinales > Pinaceae > Pinus > Pinus taeda. The sequence goes on along the minus strand of APFE031483448.1, from coordinate 119,170 downwards.
CGCTTAAAACCCTCTTACTTAGAACAATTATGGATGAATGGATTGATCTCCTTTATCTCATGAGTAGAGGAGATGTATACCAATTATCATTTGAAGAAAATTGTGAAACATGCAAACACATATCAAGAGGAAGGAAAAGAGTAAGTAAATCCGCATCAATATTGATAGGTCAAGCTAAACTTGGAAATTTGTTTGATGACTTTAAAATAGAAATTCTTAGCAATCTAACCAAACAAGTAGAAATGTTAAGAATGCAAGATGAAGAAAAACAAGATGTTGATATTTGCGTTGTCCATGCAAAATCACATGATGTTAAATATTGTCCATCATTATCAAGGTTGAAGAAAGTTTACCAAGAAGACAATGGAGCAAGTCAATCAACAAAGCATTTATGTTATGTAGCTCCAAGAGGACCATGGCAACCTAGTCAATCTAGTATGATGCAAGAGCATAATTCACAATTTCAAGGTTATGCATATCCACCTCAAAGTAATTGGGACACACCCTTTCCTTGGCAACATTGGTCATATCAACCCCAAAACCAATATTGGCAACAAGGTTGGAAAGGAACTTATGGGAGGTATCCACAATATCCTTAATATTTTCCTCAATATCCTACATATTCAACTCCATTTTATCCCTACCATCCACCTCTACCACAATCACAACCCCAACCACATCCATCTCAAATATCGACTCCCACTCAACTACCTTTACCACCATTTCCAAACCCACACATTGAAGTATCTCAACCCACTTACAATGCTGAGTTAACACACTTCCAAATGTCTCTTCTTGAGCTAAATGGTATTCACCATAGCTCAGGAAGAGTATTGGAAAAAATAGATTCTCTTGATATCAATGAAGGACCACATCCAGAAGAAGAAGATTCAAATGAGAATACCAAAGGATCATGGATTGCATTTGATGAATAGTAGACAACAAAATCAAAGATTGAGAAAGTTTCCTCATGGTTACCATCAAATCCTGCAAGTGTTCAAGAGAACAATCAACAAAAAGAGGAAGATTTGAAGGTCATAGAAGAAGAAGACATCCAAGATGATCCAAATTAGCAAGTGGACCAGGGGCATCACAACTATATTGAAGTATAGTTCCAAACAATCATTAAATTGCAGTAACACTCTCTTCTTCAACTTTGCTTGATATCATCAAAGTCAAAACATTTGATCTCTCAAATTAAGGTACATGTCAAAGAATACAATTCAATCCTACACATCAGTTTTTCTGACATCTTGATGGGCACATGGCTCCACTGGAAGTATTCTTATACTTAAAGTGATTTTGTTTTTCAAGTAGAGTAGGGTAGAAAAATGAAAAAAAAAAAATTATCAAGTGAAAACCTCCTTTGAGGTGCCTGAGATTGGCTCATTGATTTAAAACCTCCATGAGGCAGTCAATGGGTTGGAAAAAAAGAATAAAGAGAAAGAAATTATCTTAGGTGAAAACCTTCTTTGAGGCGCTTGGGCAAACCTACTAGTTGAAAACCTGATTGAAGCAGCTAGTACGCCTAGAAGAAAAAAAAATGAAAAAAATAAAAAATCTTTGCTCCATGTACCTCTCTGATGAATCTAGGTGCTCTCCAACATTTGCAAGCAACAAAAACAAGTTGGCACCAAAGAAAAGAAAAAATTGGTCAAAATTCTAGTCAAAGGAAGTCAAACTTGGACTTTCTCCTCCTTTTCTCAACTGCTCCAGAAGGGCTAAGGCCATGCAAATCCATCACCCTCATCTATTTACACCATCTACTCATCATTCCCAAGATTTTACCACTTATTTTCCTTGTTCTCTTGAAATACTACAAGAATGCTCTGTTTTACTACAAGAAACAGTAATACATAGAGCAGAAATTTATTTTTGTCATATATTGAAAACCATGCATCCATTTGCCAAGCTATTTCAAGTGGAGATGAATATGGATGATGGTAACATGCTCAAGCAATTTCAACAAATTCCAGTGCACAGTTTTTAAGAAATCAACCTCCATCACCTACATCCATTTGTGAATTTTCTCAATATTTGTGCATCCATTTAAAACATTTTTTCATGGGGAGCTGCATATGGATGATGGTAACATGCCACGTAATTTCAGTAAATTCTAGTGCACAATGTTCAAGAAATCAGCCTCCATCAACATCAACCATTTGTAAGTTTTATCGAGATTCGTGCATCCATTGGCCAATTTTTTTTTACAGAGAGGTGCATAAGAATGATGATAACATTCTTAGAAAATTTTAGGTCAATCCATTCTACCATTTGGGAGATATGTACAAAACAAGTCTATTACAAAAGGTTGTCCTGAATTTCTACAAGAAGGTCCTGTAGTACTACAAGATTGCCGAGAAGAAGTTACAAGAGGCAATATTTCGAGAAATGAGAAAAACTCTTAAAAGAAACAAATTCATGCAAAGGCCAGTTAACCATAGTAATCAAAGCCCTCCATCCACATCATGCCGACTATCTATCCATCATTCATCCATAAAATTTCATCAGAAAAAAATTAATATTTTTCAAGAACCCTACACTCTCTCTCGCCCTAAAATTTTCTTTAAAAAAAAACATACAAAGCATCCTATCCATTTTCACAAACCTACAGTACTCTCTCTAAGCCCTAGCAGCATCCTCCAACCCCTCTACATCATTTCTCATCACTCCCATACAGTTAGAAGACCCTAAAGGAAGAAGGAATGACTGTTGCAGGAAGGCAGAATGCTCCTACAAGAAGGAAGAAAGGAACAAATTGTGCTAAAACCCAAATGGTAGTGCCTAAGAGAGACCTAATCAAAATAAAGAACTCCAAGGCCATTAGGCAATCATCTAGGCCACAAAAGAGAAGAAGAAGGCAACAAAAGGAAAGAAGGAATTCACCATCAAAATAGAACTAAAACCGCGGTGATGAAATGTGGCTTTCCAAGAGGCCTCTAATCTCTTTCTAGCTTTTGTCCAAGGCCTAAAAGATGTTATAGAAATGGGAGAAAGGCATGGAGGTCAAGTTGAGGGACTACCCTATGCTCAAACTATCATTTTTGCTCAAAATGGGTTTAAATAGGGTTTCCTATATTTTTAATAGGGTTTCCTGTAGTTTTTATAGGACTTACTATAGGATGTCCTAGTTCTCGTCTAAAGGCATTTTGAAGGTTTCAGAGGTGTCCAAATGGTTGAACAAGGTAGCTAAAGGTTGGAAAAGGATGTGGAAAACCTTGCCAAACTGAAAATTATTCAAGAACCCATCTTGAATAAGGGGAAGAAGGCAAGTTAATGGTCTCAAGAAACACTGTGATCTTTTCTATGCACAAGAAGTTTTGGAAAAATGAGTGAAAATTGAATGAAGGTTTCAAGGGAGAGGATATGAATGAAATGGATCTACAATTCAACATAGTTCACTTGCAAAGAGGAAATTTATGTTTTTTTTTGCTTGAGATACTATTAAACAATCATGGAAAGAACAACTAGATTTTTGGGTTTGACATTGAAGAACTTACAACCAAGATTCTTAAGCAAAAGGACTAAGGAATGCACAAGAGAGAGGCCACTAGGGCCATGAAGGATGCACAATGAGGTCACTAAGTTGCTTAGAGGATCAACAACACTTTCAGCAGGGGGGTATGGGCCTCTAAATTATACATAAATTAAGGCCCATGCCTCTAAAATAGACACAAATTAAGGCCCATTAGACCATCCTTTAGCACATTAAACCTCTCGTTTTGCATTAGGTAACGCATTTTTAATTTTAATATGTTCATTATGAAGGTTTATGAATAATTGCATATTTGTGCCTAATATTATTGATTTTTGTGGAATATTATGAGAATATTGGGCAAATTATGGAGATTTGGAGGATGAGATAATTAGGGAATTCCTCCCTACAACTAAATAATAAATAAACAAGATATTATGGAATTATGGCACAAATTGTGGAGATCCAATGATTGAGAAAATCTAGGAATGTGTTCCATGCCATTTAATGCAGATTCCTAGTATTGGGAACCGGATCCACTAATCCAGGGATTTTGGTGGGGAAAACTTCCTCCTTTCATGGGAAATGATTCCTAATCATTTTTATAAATACCAAGTTGAATTTTCCTCTAGAGTTAGATTTTTCTAAGCCTTCTTGTGGAGAGAACTCGTATTTTTGCAACTCCATTGTCATTTCTTGCAGGGATGTAATTGTATTGATGAAAATAATGAAGATTGGTGTCATGGTAAGCTTCTAAACCTTGCTTTCCTTCATAGGAATCTTATTTTCCATGGGCTTGGCCATCCTAGGAGCCTCAGAGCCCTATTGTATCATTTTATTTTCTTCTTTTCACTCTTTATTCACATGCATCTCTTGTTCTTGTTTCTTTATATTTCTGCATTTAATATTAATGACTTTTGTTGTAGGATTGGGTTAAATGGTTGATGTAAGCTATTTTGTAGGATCACAGGCATCATTTCATCCTTGGAAAATATTTGGAAGGTCATATTAATCATTGAGCTAGTTGGGTTAGTTTACTTATTCCCAAATCTAGATTTCTAGAACTCCTTTGTGCCAAATAGCAATAAATTTATGCTACTTTTTAGAGCATGATAATGAGCTTAAATTGAGTTTTTTCCGCTTGAATTAGATCCAAAAAAAAAAACCCGTTTCATTTGAACCTGATTAGGTTAGGAATTTGATAGATTTACTAACTCACTAGTTCTCAAATTTCTAGATTTTAGACTAGTAATTTTTTGCCATTTTTTTAGCATGGGTTAATGTAGGTATTTTTTAGTGATTCCACTTGGAATGGAGACCTAAGGAATCCTATTCAATAACAAAATTTTTCCCATCCAATTTGGATTTGATTTGCTTGGTCACTCGATGAATTATAACTTCCTCTAGTAAATCTGTAACATCATGTAGTTTCCCGTAGTAGCCTTCCAACATGCATATACTTGCCTAGATTCTCTCAAGAAGACTGGTTATTGTCCCTTATGATTGAATAAAGACCCATAGGATCTAAATCAATGATTAGGGAAGACTAAAGACCACTTAGGACTTTCTTGTTTACCCATGAAAACATTTCAACGATTTGGGCTAATAGATAGATTTATGAAATGGGTAATACAATGATGATTTTATTGATTGCCACATCCAATGAACTTTGTTAATGGATCTAAAGTCTTTGAAATGTAATGGTTGAAATATGGTTCATGATCTTTACTTTATGTAATTATAATAGTTTTATTTCCTTGTACTTTCTTTCTTTCAATAGGTTGAGGCTTCCATTTCGAGCATTTCATTTTCTGCAATTAATTTAGGATTTGACTTTAGTACATGCACTCCATTACAACATGACAGCAAAGGAAGGACACATTGTATGTTGCAAATATAGTGCTGATACCTCTTAAGTTTATACGAACCATAGGTTGATAATTAAAGTTGGTAGCCTTGGGAGTTGCAACATTCTTTTTGCAATACCGAGGCTCATCAGTAAACCATGCAAGACATCACTAAGACTCGGACAATTGTGGGAAAACTAACTCTTCAACATCCTCACGATGATCGACAGTGGTGAATTGATGCCAAGTTTGGTAGTCTAATATGGTGTCCATGTGCTCTGTGGTGAAATCCTTCTGAGAGCGAATCTTACCTCCATTAAATCCAGGTACATTGATTTGGAACCTATATCCAGCTCGTCAAATAACATGTGCATCATGGTCTTGAGTGAACCTGTACTAGAAACATGCTGATGCATAGTGTCTCCACTGATCTACAAATCTGCGCTGATGGCTATGTGAATCAAAGTACATGTCAATCTCAATTCATACTTGACTTTTCCTCAATGAGTGTTCCAATGGATGGGATCGCATACGTGCACACAATGACATCCATGCACCTAAACATTCATGCATGTGAAGCTTGGAAGCTGGTGATGAGCTGTGGGAGTTCCTCATAGTTCCAGATCTGACTCCGGATGCGTGCCTTCAACACCACTACCTTTGGCTTCATCATCTTTGGAAAGTGCAATGGGGCTCCTTTTTACCTCATTGTCCATATTTGCATGTGATTGAAAACATTGTGTAAGCCTGACACGATGTGTGCCCTCCTAGCAGAACACTGTTGCTAACTGTTGATATGGACAACTGACTTATGCATAGTGACAAACCTGAATTACATCTTCTGCATGACTCTCTCAAGAGACAATATTTCATCTATTATCTCTCTTCTCAACTCTGCTCTAGCGGATGTTGTAACTTGCTTTCCTCCTTGCTTAGTCACTTGTAGCTCCTTAGCCATTCGCTCATTCTTAGCTATCAAGAATCTAACGCTCGACCCAGTGGCTTCGACATATGCTCTCGTAGCATCGGCCAATGTAGTTGGATTTTTGTGCACATTCTATAGGATCACTCATTCTTCAAACTACGTAGGAGATACATGGACATCTTGAGTGGGAACCCTGCGCATCTACACAACTCTGTGTTGCGACTCATTGAAAGATATGTTGTGCATCTCCACGTCCGAATTCTCTTCAACAATTTTAGTGTCTCCTTAATTGCTTAAGATTTGCTCTGTTTCCAGATCTGGTGAATCTAGTGGGGTGATCTCTTGGTTCTAAGGCATGAGGTCAACATCTTGATCTAACTCAGGTTGAACCATATTCATGTGTCTCTACTCTAGCATCTGTTTGATCTCTTGAGAAAAGTCCTGCTCCTACGAATGCTCACCCTGTCTATTATGTGCCAACTGCTCGGATGAGTCAATAGCCTGTATGGGCATCATTTCATCAATATGTGCATTCTAAGCCTCCTGTTGCTCATGTTTTTACTGCGTTTCCTTCTCTCTTTTGTGCAGGTCTTGTTCTTCCCTGAGTTGCTGCTTCAACTCTTACAACTCCTTTTCTGCTTCCTCAATATTCTACTTCTATCTCTTCCTTTATGTGATCCTTGTGTCACATTGTTGTCTCTTAGCCCCAATCTCGAAAGATGCTCTCAACACAAGTGGATCCTATTTGAACTTGAATATTTTCTCTGCCTCTGTGCTGTCTACAACCTTCCTCTTGCCTTTGTCAAGTGCAAGTTTGCTACCCTTTGTTGCTGCTGATGATGCTACTCTCTGATATGTTGCTACCTTCTACTTTGCTAACCACCCTACAACTATGTTGATCGGTTCATTGAGCCTTGATAAGTCATAGCAGTATCTCCATGTGTCTTTCTTAGGCCAATGACATGCCCTGTGGATCCAAGGATGATGCACTCTTGCACAATGGTCCTTCACTAAGCAATGCAGGTCATATGGATTGAAACTTCTGGTGCCGAAGGTGAATCTCTTGAATTCCTCCATCTCGGCCTCAACATGCTTGAGATTTCGTATCTCATACAACCAAATCCACAAAGGAAGAGTGGGCCAAGGTGCCTTCTTCTTCCTATGCAGTCTAGCTGACAACCTTGTCAAGATGTGGTATGAAACTTATCGTATGACCATATTATCCATAGAAAACTTTGGTAAAACATGCGGAGCCTTCTCTACACTGTACATTAAGATGAAGGTGCCAAGGGGTGAGGCATACCAATCTACTATGTCGATCAATCACTCCATCACTGCCTACGACATGCAAGGTGGATTTTGCTCAAAGAACATCATGTATACGAGGGTGATGAAGTGGTCTGATAGATGTATGATAACTCCATGGAAGTTTCATTCAGAGGAAAACCTACAATAAGTGTGCACAAAGGTTTATGAACGTTCCCATGCCCAACCCAAGCCTGGGAACTACTGACAGACACGGACTACATCAAGTATGTAAGCAGACATGAATAGCTTCACTTGCTGACCCTTCGGTGGATGTTGGGCTTCTTTCACTTGTTCCTTCAACCTGAGAGCCAATATGTCAGGCCAATTGAAAGATCTTCCTTACCTTTCCAATTCATCGAACACAGTCACCCAACTCTATGGGAAGTTTTATTTCTCTCCTATTTGTATATGTGGCATGTGAAGATGACCAAGAGCTTATATGCCTTCCGTAGTATCCTTTTCTTGTAAACCTGATTAAGTGTTGTCCTAAACTTGGATGGCTCTTTCACCCAACTCTTCAATATGTCTCTTGAGTTTTCACTATGGCTGGGTTTGGTGAAGCGTGTATCCATCGTGATCACCAACTGCGTAAGTGATACATATCCTAAAATTATTTTTCCCTGAAGGTAGCAATTTTTGTTCCACTAGCACTACTCAACACCATCATCTCTAGATCAATATTAGAGACAATCTAGTGGATCATGTCCACGCATGGAAACACGAGATACTTGCATCTAATTTGGTACAAGCCAAACTTGTGTATGTTGACATAGACCCTGCAGTCTTCTAGATTCTCCTCAAATGTGCTTGAAAATATGTCATTGATTTCCTACCATTTCATTTTGATATCCTTGTCTATGAACAACTTAGTGTCTTCATAGATGGGCAAGCTCATAGAAACTTTCTCAACTGAAAATCTAGTTGGACTCTCAATGGTGTCCTTTCACCCTACTCTCTTGGAAGCCATTGTAACTATACTGTTGAGAGAGAGACGAACGCCTGTGATACCTGAAGACAGAGTAGCACTCATGGACAACACAATGTTAGTTGAAATCCAAAAGAAACTTGAGGACTAACCTACAACACACCCGAGTGACTGACTGGAAGGTTTGTGTAATTTTCACCGGGAGGTTGGGAGACTGACTGCAAGAACTGTACAGAACACAAGCTGGACTGCCAGTGGGTTGACTGACTTCTGAAACTATGAAGAGCACAATCCAATAGTTAACAATGACTACAACTCGTTCAAATGATTTTGTGCAATTATAGGGGCCAACAAGGCACAACCTCTCATAATTGTGCAGAGCAAGCCTGCACGTGAGTGTTGGGAAATCTATCACAATTTTTGGGAGGAAGGTGGAACCTTCACTCTCAAAAATGTGTAGTGTAAGCTCAACAAGGCAAGGTTCAGGCCAAGGTAGCCCAAACCCACCGACAGGTGATTGAAAATATGTAATGGTTGAATACATCGTGAAGCTGAGTCCAGACAACAGTGAATGATCATGCATGCAAATAGTGAGTGAAAGATTCGGAAAATTGGAAAACAGCTGTGTGAAGCGAGTCACTACGACAACGACCGTCAATGTAGAAACAATTTCATGCATGTGCCACCAATGAGATGCAATGAAAATATGAAACAATGCTTCTACAAGCTAACATGCATTAAAACGACACCAAGCATTCAACAAAACCAAGAAAACAACACTCACATGAACCAAAATACAAAAAGTGACAGAAAAGCAGCAAAATACATGAAAAGCGGACTTACCGGGAAAACGTTGAGTTGAATGTGCTAAATTCTCCTAGATGTGATGTGGGATTCCAGAGATCCAAGATCAAAGTGAGGAATGAGTTTTGAAGCGTCAAAAAAATAGTTTTGATAAGATTGAGGCTTATGACATGCATGCCATAAATCTAGGAAAAAGCAACACTTGGCGAGAGGTTTCTATAGCAACTTTTTCATGCAACCTCCAGCTACTAAAAATGGATCCCTAAAATCTATGGATGTTTTTTGACTTTTGATTTTTTTCTTTTTTCTAGAAAAAGAAGCCCATGCATGCAAAATCAAGATTGATCAGTCCTAGAGGGAACCAATCAACTCGGGAGAACGTGTAATAGACTGCAAGCCCTGAAGTGACTTCTGCGCAATTTCTGGGCTGAGCTAGTATGGTTGTCCCTAAGGATCTGTGCAATTTTTTGACTGAAGCCCTGGCTGTTAGCCAGAAATGTACAAATTTTGATAGCAAGCCCAGTGATGGGCTGCTCTATGAAATTTCTAGAGGGAAGACTGCCTTCTTGCTTTGTGAATTTACGGAGAGTAGCAGGTTGCCTAGATGGTTTGCACAATTCTAGAGAGGAAGGTTGGTTCTCCTACAGTTTTGTGCAATTTTCTAAGTGAGCACAACAACCAGAAAATGACCAAGTTCCATAATGTCATCTCGCAGGCGGAAGACAAACAAGCTAGAAAATACAAGATGATAAGCCAATGAAACTCAACTATAGCATAAGTACTTGTGAGTCCAAGACATGCTGCTAAGGATGGTTTGTAGGGAGGATCCAAAGTGAAGATAAGGTAAAATTTCAAAGGGTGGTTGTAGCCACCACAACACTTGGCAACACAATGGTAGAACTCCAACTCTTTGAATGGACCTTGTTTCGTGAAAAGCAAGTCTATCCCCTCTGGAAGTATTGTTCAGTTCTCTGATTATCTTGGTTTCCACACTAGCTTGATTGAAATATGTAGCACCTGCCATGCTCTTGTTTGGTCAACACACCTTCTAAGCCAAGTCAACTTATTTTTTTCAATTAGGGATGTGGGGTATATTGGTGTACAAGTGATATGACTGCCAGAGCTTAAGTTTCATCTCTGGTGTTGCTCAACTATCAGCAAGCCTAAACAGTACCCTGATGGAGTCACTTAAGAGCACGAGCATCACTTTCTTCCCAGGAAAGCCTGGTCAATATGGTGAGCACCAGTATCGCAGCAATAATGTTGCAACTCTTAGGGCTTCCTACTTTACTTTTATCAACCCAGTAGTTTGTAACAAACTTGGAAGCGACAGTGTTGTATGCACAAGTACTAGCTCTTACTGCAGGCTATCACTTGTTAGCTGGCGCAAGGTCACTAGGAGCTTAAGCCAACTTCTATGAATTCTCAAAAGAAGCTTTTAACTATGATGAAAGAAAGCTAACTCTACGAGGACTATTCTACTTGTAGAAAGAGAAAAAAAACTGGAATGGAAGGCAAACCCTAGCAAACCCTAATTTATCCAACTAACCCTACTTTTGCAGAAAAAGAGACAAAAACTGATGCGATGAGTGCCATCGACTACTGAAAAAAAGGTAAATTACATATATTCAAGCTACTTCTAAAAATAAATGAGAACAAAACATATTTTTGTGCTTTTCAGTGTTCTTCTGTGAAATTATTATGCTTGTAATTTATCTGGTTGTGATTGTGCAGAGGTTTGGTGGCGAAGGAAGATGGATTTGGTTTTTTCAGAGGTGGAGAAAGGTGTGGAGAGGTCCTAAGAAGCCCCTAGTACCCTTCAGAAGACTTTGATTGCAATCAGATTCCGAAAAACCACTTACAGGGAATTCTACAGGAGGCTGCAGGGGATTTACATGAGGATCTACAGGAGGAGCCCGAGAGCTATTTTTCGAAGTTTTGAAGGTGGAAAAATGATGGAAAAGGGTAACTGAAGGCTACATGAATGTGCTAAGGTGTCTCGAGCTTGTCAAGGAAGATCAAGAGGGAAAATTATGGTTGGATTTGTTCAAATGGCAAGAGGGAAGCTTATGGAGAAAAATACAAAAATTAGTGCAAATTGGTGAAATGTTGAGAATGACTTGGGAAATATGTGAGAAGTGAATTGATGCTACCTACTTTATGGATGTATGCTGACCTAAGGTGCCCTATAAGAGATCTGCACATCTACTTACGAAAACTGAACAAAGAAAGGACTAACTATACCATGAAAATAGAACTTTCTCTAGCTTGACCTAATTTCTGACCTACGAAAAAAATGTTGAACAATAACCTTTGAATAGAAAAGCATGTAGAGAGATCTATTGTAAAATATTATGAAATGATCTAGGAAACTGAATCTGAAGCCATACATTAATCTTTCCAAATCAAGTCATCACACTAGTAATTGCTTAGGAGAGCAAAACTGTGTTTTTGGTGGCAGCAGTAGTGCCTTGACCTTGAATCATAGTCCCAAAAATGGAAAAAGGAGATCAGGGCCTACTATTGGCCTTTTTTAATCTTATTCATTCACTGCATTAACATACTTCAGTAACTGAAACAAAAATAGTTATGCAAACCATCAAAATTAACCTGATCCAAACGAAGTAAAATGATTCTATCTAATAGAAATTAACTCATGAACTAAGGAAAAAACATATAAGTACAAAGCAAGAGGTGTTGGGCAGATTGGGTTGTGCCCTAACCCAAAAGCTTCAACCCTCTGAAAGAGATCAGTGCTGGGTCAAAAATTGTTTCATCTTCATTAAAACAAAAGTCACATTACATAAACTGTTCTCGAAAAGGAAGCTCGAAGATGAGTTGAACAAGTGCTGCACAACAGTGCAAAAATTATACTAATGACTGGCTAACCTACTGAGGCTCTAAGCCCCCTTATTTATAAAAATGGATTCCTCCAATAGTCCTCCTAAAATCAAGGAGCTCGGCTTCCTAGAACTGGAGATAAACAACAATCCTTCTTTACTTTCTCAATTGTCCCTTGGATGCATCAATGTGGACCTTTGTGCTCCATGTTGCTGATGGAGGATTTAAGGAAAGAGGTCATAAATGAAGGATACACCCCCCTACAAATCCTCTTCCCTGTTTTCCTCGAGTATTTGCTACCATTTGCTCATAAATCCCTTAACTTTGTCCAAAATTGACCAACAAATCTGCATAAAGCACACATTAGACTACATGGAAAAATGACTAACCCAATTCACTCTATTAGCATAAATATATTCAAAAACATGCAATAAATTACTGAGAATGGTGGATTAAGTCGAATTAAGAGGAAAAATGAGCCCATATAATTACCCATTTCTGGGTCTCATCATCCCCCCCTTACTGAATGGGTTTCTTATCCTCTGAGCAACTAGTCTAACTCTTCATCCTTGATGGCTCTGATAGATTCCCTGACATCCCATGATTTTGATGTGATATCTTCCTCTTTATCATGGAATCTTTCCTTTCTATCCACCTCTTCCCATTGTTTCTATTCTTCCACCTATTTTACTCCTTCCAGCAATCCTAGCAGAAGTGGAGGACTGAATTTGAGGCCAATCCAATTGGCCTTCAAACTTTGCATAGAGTTCTTATATAGTGGCACTCTCCTCATGGCTTTCCTCATCCTGTTTGGCGAGTGATACTCCCTGATCCGTAGGTTGTGTGGAAATGTGTGCCACATTATCATGTAGCCATGAATGCAGTCATCTCTAGACAATCTCTCCATGTCCTCAAAATGTACAATAGCCTGGACCTAGTTATCAACATAGTTGGGGACAAGTTGAGGATTAGCTGCAAGGTGTTGGTAGGCATAGATGAGAGCCATGGTGTCTGCTAGTTTTTCTCTAACCATCAGGGGTTCATTAGTTCTTTTTCCATCATTTCCTGGATCTCTGCTTCCCTTTTCTCTTCATGGGTCATCCAAGATGCCATGGCCATCAGCTGCATGTCTCCCACCATAGCATCAAGATTGCATAGGTTCATATCAGTAAGGGCCATGTTGTGCAAATAAAACTTTGGCAGCTTCGCTTTGTCCTCAGCTGAACTATGATCACATAGATTCATGAATTGGCCATAATCCTAAAAAGGTACTGTGCCCCTCTGGGCCAGTGTCGTGATATGAAATTTGAGCCACTAATCCTTGAGGTACACTGCGTATGATTTGGCTGGTTACTTGCAATGTAATGCCTCCATAGCCCAGTTGGACATGTAGTCTAATCGGGCTTCCCTTTCCTATACCTGCCTTCTCAAGATCAACACCTCATTCTCTGCCTGAGATTCCCTTTCTTGTTGTTGTCTTACTAATGTCTCACTATCTGCCTGGGGTTCCTCTTCCTGTTGCTGTCGTTTTAAGATTGACAGCTCATTTCCTCCCTGGGGTTCCCTTTCTTACAGCTACATCTTTAACATTTCATTTTCTGCCTCTAATTGAGCTCTTCTGATGCTTTCTGTATGCCTGACCATGCTCAATTCTTTGCCCATTTCCCCCAATTTTTTTCCATGTACCCAATGTCATCCACCCCTCTTGATTTTGAAATCTGCATCCATGTATGGGTCTTTACTCTTTCCTTTTCTAGCTCAATGAAAAGAGGGACTGCAAACTTTTGTGGGATGATTTTCCCCCCTTCTAGAAGGTTGTAGTAAGAGCCTAAGTTAGGCTGAGGTCCAAGCTCTGATATCTCTTTTGTCTTCTCTTCCTCCTTGTTCTATTCTTCTACCTTCTTTTTAAGTTTTTCAATCTCTTGGAGCTTTGCCAATGTCTCCTGTAGAGAGGTCTGTGCCTCCTATAGGACTGTTTTAAAGTCCATTAGTTTGATCCTTTCTTTCCAAGTAGAGGTCTTAGTACTTCCTCTTTTATAAGTGATGGGGGTTTTGGATGGAGATTCCTCCTTTGTTGTAGTAGGTACATCCTCAATGATGATGGGCTCCTTTTAAGGTTGTTGAGGCTTCCACATCTTTATTTTGGTGCTCTTTTGAGCCTTGAAGTACATAGATGGTTGTCTCTTCCTTTTTTCCTTTGGGCTTGGCTGGAGTACTAAGTGCAGCAAGAAAAACTGTTGCCTCTCTTGCTAGTGTCTCAGGAGACACTTCTTCTTACTTTACTTCTTCTTCTTCATCTACTGTTTTTCTTATTTCTACTAGTTTTGCTTCTGCTGTCTCTGATGTTGTTTTCTCCTCTGCTTGCTTAGTTTCTGCTTTTCCCGTGGCAAACTTTTTCTAAACTATCTTAGGCTTCTTCCTCTCAATTCTTGGCCTCTTCTTTTTCTTTTTTGTGGCTTTACCCTTTTCTACTTTTGATTCTTTCTTCTTCTCTACTTTAGGCTCATCTTTGGTGGTGTCATGTCTATCCTCTCCTATCTAGTTTTCTTATTTTCTGTGTGGGATTCCTCTTCTTCCAATTGAGTGTTCTTTTCTTCTTCATGGATTTCCTTCTCAACTTCCCCTTTTTGTTCCTCCTCTTCACTTTCATATGGACTAAGGTCATCAATGAAATTTTTTATATCATCCTCTTTAGTCATGTTTCTGAAAATCTCCCAAGCTATGGGGATTGTGAAAGTGTGGAGGGCATCCTCCACCAGCAATTTAATTAGCCCATGGTGAGCCAATTGGTCTGGAACCCCTGCCTTCAATTTGGTGCTAGATTCTATTAAGGGTTGGAGGAGAAAGTATGGAATATTGATTTTTCAGGATGCAGGAAGGTCCATGCCATATCTTAGTTCATGTAATAGTTTGAAATGGTACCCATAAACTATGTTGTATCTTCCTTCACAAAAGATGTATTTCATGATCTGATAACTGACCTCACCCCATGGATAAGCTATACTTGTCCTCCTGATGCCATTCTTATCCTCCACAGGATGTTCGTTAGGCTGGAAAAAGGTCTTCTTGGCAGCTTGACCCAATGGTTTTTCTTCTTTTCTCCAGGGTAGCCCAAGTGGGAGACCGGTGACCCTATTGATGAATTCTGGTGTGAGTTCTATAGTTAGCCACCTGATACTGATAGTGGCATGGATTTTTGAGTGAGGTTTTAAAGAATAAAAATTCCTTTGTGACTTCCTCATCGTACCCATGAAATGTTTCAAAGAAAGGCATCCAATTTTCCCTGGTAAAGAGGGCTACCACTTCTGGATTGTCATGCAACTTAGTTCAATTCAGAGGCTCCTTCCTCATAAAAACCCCTGTCATGATGTTCAGAGACTGTTGGAATGTCTCAGGTGAGGAGGAAGGAAACAAGTTTCAAACCCGAAAACAAAGTAATAGATGAGGTTTTCTTTCTTTCTAACAAAAATAAATTGTAACTTTCCTTCCTTCCAAACTCTGTTCTTAAACTTAATTTACTTATCCGTCTGTTTGAGGGAAACAATATCTTAAAAAATAGAGAGTATACAGGACAATGGTTTTTTCCCTTTCACAAAATAAGGCGACCACCCGATGCAAGTTTAGTGTTTTACGGGTTTAATTTTCTAGAGTTGCATCATCTCTTTCCATAGGAGAGTACCACGGAGGAGAAAGAGACAATATTTCAGTGCAAAGAGCAAATGGAGAAACTGTATATATTTTTAAAAAAGGACAGGTAGACTCTATTCTCACTTTCCTCCCATTTTTCAACTCAATACCTCGCTTGAAATCATACCACCCTTTGTAGAGACAGAAATGCAGAGAGGGTCTACACAAAGCCTACCTCTTTGACTTCAAATTTTCCATAAAATCCCAAATTTTCTTCTGTGATGCTGCTCACTAGCCCTCCTGTAGAAAGGCTCCTTTAGGACTGTGTTTTCACTCCTGTAGAGTCTGATAATGCTCCTGTAGAGCCCAATAAGCGGGAGGGTTCTGAAACTGACAGATAGTGACTGTTTCAAAACTCTAGAGGTGGTAGGTAGCTCATTGCAATTGAGAACATGATGATACAAATGAAAACAAAGGTGATGAAAATGGTCGACTGCAATGTACTTAAGCTTACAGTAGAGAGTTGCAGTGATGAGATGAGGTGACAGGAAGGGTACGTTACCCTCATATGGACCATTGGTCCCTACTTCAGGGCCATTATGAAACTTCATGCCACCTACCCACAATCATTTCCATCATTCATGTTTGGACACTGCCACTACCTGTTTTGAGTTTTTCCCAAGTTGACTGAACACACATGCCGATTGCACCCACTAAGCAGTGTTTGAACTTGATGAGGGTGGCTAGTTAGCTGGCCACCGATCTCATTTAATCACAACCATCTCTCTTGTCCATGCATTTTTTAAATTATACTCATGCAATAGAGCAACGGATTTAGTCACTTACCTGTTAGTCGCTACCGTGTTGTTGCATGCTCATACTTTGGCGTTCTATCCATGGATTGTTGCTGCTAGCACCCGTGGCCTCTGAATTAGTAGCGCGGATACCTCGTATAGGTGTTCTTCAATGAGGATTGGGCCACTTGCACATTTTATACATCTATGGCTGCACTGACCTTGCCTTTAGAGCTCGATTTTTAAGGGGATCAGCCACTACAGGAATCCTGCAGGATTTCCTGTAACTGCTTCTCCCTATAAAAGTTTTGGATGAGGCTTGAGCAAGGACTGGACAGGTAGCTGAGGAAGGTTATGTCTGTCAAGGAAAAGTAGCTGGTATGCACTAGGTAAGAGATAAGTTAAGGATGCTGCTGGTTTATTCTTCATTTTTTTCTTTTTAAACAAAAGAAACAGTATTTATGTGTTTTCTGTGGAGGGAAGAAAGAAGCAAGTGGAAATGTAGTGATGCAGGTGTGGAATGGAGAGTTAGGAGGATGAATGGTGATAGGGGGGTCCACAGGTCTTCTGGACAAGTTTCTATCCCTCTAATCCTTTTCTGAACTTGATTTCGAGCTCTCTGTGATTTCTACAGGAGCCTCCTATATAATACACAGAGCCTCCTGTAGGATGCATACTTTTCCAGAAAAAGTGAGACCAGGGATTGGGAAAAGACAATAGCAATGGAGGAATGATCTATCTGATGTGTATTCACCTTGGCCATGTCCATTTTTCTTCTGTGGCCCTCCTACAATCTGTAATGCATTCAAAAGAAGTTAATTTTTTGTTCCTGTTTTTTTTTTTAGAGACAATTGGGGTGCCTACAAGAGTTTTTCACCCTCACTGCCTGCCTTGGGTGCCTCCAGAGGGACGTTTTCACCCATGGATGTTTTATTCTCCTCATTTTTTTATTTTTATTTTTATTTTTTATTTTTATTTTTTTATTTTTTTCAGGGTGTTTTGGAGTGGAGGCAGAGACTTCCTCCGCTACCAACATTGTTTTACTCAGGTTCTCAATGAATTCTTGCTTGGAGAGGGTCTTCTTGTAGATTTTCAACCTATGCCCATTGAAAATCTTGGGGATGGCTTCTTCATCGATGGTCCTGATTAGCACTGAACCATTGTCATTGCACCTTTCTACTATGTACGGTCCTAGCCATCTTGTCCTCAGTTTACCCTTGAAATATTTATACCTTGAATCATACAGTAGCACCTAATCTCCTTCCTGGAATTGTTTCTCTTTGAGGTGTCTGTCATGCCATATTTTCCTTTGAAGCTGGACTACCTCTGAGTGGAGAAAGGCCTACAATCTTTGTTCATCCAATCCATTTAGCTGAAGTAACCTTTCCTTTTGTGCATGGTTGAGATCTAGGTCCAGCTAAGCTACCATCCTTAGTGTGTTAAATTCAAATTCTATTGATAGCAAAGCATTCTTCCCATAGACCAACTCATAGGGTGTGAACTCTGTGGTGGTCTTCCAGGTGGTGTTATAGGCCCACGTGGCCTCAATCAATCGATCTGCCCAAGCTTTTCAGCTATTGCTCACTACTTTGATCAAAATCCATTCCAAAGCTCTGTTAGTGACTTCCACCTGTCCATTTTCTTATGGATGATAAGGGGTGGAAGTTTTGTGCTTAATTTTGTGATGTGTGAGGAGGTCTTCAGTCAGATTGAAGGTAAACTGACTCCCTTGATCTGTGACTAATTTTCTTGGATATCCAAACTTGTAGAATATATTCTCTCTCAAGAACTCAGCTACTTTTTCTTTTGTTGCTGCCTTCAACGCCTTTGTTTCTACCCATTTTGTTAGATAATCAGTACACACAATGATGTAAGATTTCTACTTTAAATGAGGGTTG
Source organism: Pinus taeda (assembly GCA_000404065.3). NCBI lineage: Eukaryota > Viridiplantae > Streptophyta > Pinopsida > Pinales > Pinaceae > Pinus > Pinus taeda. Next base: position 100,726 of record APFE031483448.1, on the reverse strand, counting down.
ACAGGACCAACAAAGTCCATGCTCCACTTCTCAAATGGCTTGAAAGTCACTTGAGGTTGTAGGGGCATCTCATCTCTTGGAGTATGTTTCCCCATCCTTTGACACCGGTCACATTGGTTGATATATATCCTTGCATCTTGATGAAGAGTGGGCCAATAGTAACCTGCTTGTAGGATTTTGAAGGTACTCCTTTTTGCTGCAAAATCGCCACCACAGGGCCCATTATGACAGGTTAGGAAAATTTCAAAAACCTCCTCCTCCCTGACACATCTCCTCAAAACCTGATCTGGGCCAAGTTTGAAGAGATTTCCCCCAATCCAGGTGAAAGGGGCACTTTTCCTCACGATCTTGCTCTTCTCTTTTAAGAACAGGTGTGGTGGTTATTGTGTGGAAACCAAGTAATTTTCTATATCAGCAAACCATTGAGAGAGTAGTGAGATAGAAAATAGATGTTCATTTGGCATTTGATAATCCACCATTCCTTCTTCACTCGCAGGCAGATCTAGTCTAGACAAAAAATCAGCAACAACATTTTCTTTTCCTGGCTTATCAACAATGCTTAAATCAAATTGTTGCAATAAAAGCAACCATCTAATAATGCGAGCATTTACATCTGGTTTGTTCATTAAATACCTAATTGCAGCATGATCAGTGTGTACAAATGTTTGATAGCCGGTGACGTAGTGTCTGAACTTATTTAGGGAATGGACTATAGCTAGGAGCTCCTTTTCGGTTACAATGTAGTTTAATTCTGCCTTCGACAAGTTTTTACTTACAAAATATATGGCATAAGGCAACTTCTCATCAACTTGCCCTAAGGCTACTCCTATCACTTTGTTCGAGGCATCTGTATGAATGTGGAAAGGTAGGGCCCAGTTTGGGCCTCTCAAAATTGGGGCAGTCACCAGTTTACTTTTCAAGGTATCCAGAGCCTCTTGATAGTTGTTAGTCCATATGAACTCAACATATTTTCCCGAAAGACCAAACAATGGAGAGGATAGCTTACTGAAATCCCTAATGAATCTTCTATAATACCCTGCTAAACCTAGGAAACTTTGAACATCTCTTACCTTTTGAGGAGGTTGGACCCTTTGGATGATGGCAATTTTGTTGGGATCCACCTGCAATCCTTGCTAAGAGATTACATGACCTAGCACAATCCATTTAGTCATCAGGAATTCACATTTTTCAGGACTGAGGGATAGGTTCATTTCAATACACTTGTCCAAAACTTTTCCCAGGTTAGACAAAGCTTCCTAGAAGTTGGAACCATAAGGGGTAAAGTCATCCATATAGATTACCACTACATCATGAACCAGTACAACAAATATACTCAATACTGCTCTTTGGAAAGTGGCGGGAGAATGACACAATCCGAAAGGAAGGACCCAACATGCAAAGGTACGCCAAGGACAACTGAAAGTGGTCTTATCTTGGTCTTTCGGGATGATTTGGATCTGGTTGTACCCGCTAAACCCATCTAGGAAGGAGAAAAACTTCTTCCCTGCCAGGCCATCTAACACTTGATCTATGAAAGGCAAAGGAACATGGTCCTTCTTGGTGGCCTTGTTTAGTTCCTGATAATCGACATAGATTCTCCACTTCCCATTTTCTTTGACACTAGAACCAAAGGAGAGACCCATTCGCTGTCAGAGATAGGGTAGATGAATCCTGCATCCAGTAACTTCTGCAGTTCTTTTTTGACGATGTCCTAAAGGGATGGATTCATCCTCCTTTGAGGATGCCTAAGTGGTTTGCAATCTTCTTTAATGTAAATATGATGAGTACAGACTGATGGGTGCACTCCCTTCATCTCCTTATAGCTCTTAGAAAAGGCATCCAAGTGGTTTCTTAATAAGCTACACAGTTCTTCCTCCTGAGAGGTGGATAGGGATGAGTTGATTTTCAAGGTTCTTTTTGGGTTGAATTCCATATTCTTAACTCAGAGAGAGGTTGGGTCATCCACACAGAGATCAACTAAAGGATTGGCTTGGGTTTCTTTCACCAACGCTTCTAATGGCAACACACTAGGGGGTGGATTTTGATTCAAGTTTTCAATAAGATCATCCTCGGTTTGTGGGCCCCCACCCATGTTAGCTTCCACTTCACACAGTGGTGTGAAATAGACTTCATCCTCATCTTCCTCCTACAACCAGAGAGGTAAAACATGTTCTAACAAAGGTTGGGCAGGAGGATATAGGACTAGCTGCTTGGACATATGCCCATTCTTGATTTCATGTTCCCACCTCGACAACTGATGTAGGCATCTGCAGTACACAACCAGGGTCTTCCCAGGATGAGAGGATACCCAGTGAGCTTTGCCTTTAGTTGGAGAACCAGAAAATCAGCAAGGTACTCCCAAGAATCGATGGAGACCATTACATCTTACACAATCCCTTTAGGGGTCATGGTGGAGCGGTCTGCTAACTGTAGTACTGTTGTGGTCTTTCTTAGGCAACCCTGAAGGTTGAGCTTGAGCATAGTGTCCTTGGTCATCACATTAATGGCAACCCATAGATCAATCAAGGTATGGGGGATTATGGTGCCATTCATGTGGACATCGACTACAAGGCTTCCATGGTCTAGATATTTCAGACAGATTACCTGCCCCAACATCAAGTCGAACAGTTGTCCTATGACATTAATAGTTGGAGCATCTCTCCTGCACCTGCTTGGGTGCTTGAAGCACTTCTCCTTGATCATCTTGTTGTATATAGGAACATTCTTTATGGCTTGGAGAAGTGGTATCTTTACACATAATTGTTTTAACTCTCCCACAATTTCAGTTTCTTCTAGGGTAGGTTGTGTTGTTCCAGTTAATCTCTCAAGAAAGGGTGGAGTGGCTTTTGGTTCACTTTCCTCTTTTTCTTCCTCATCCTCCTTAGGGGGAGGCTGGTTATCTGAGAGAACCTTCCCAGATTGTAGGTTAATCTCCTGAATCTCCATAGCATAGGTCGGGCATGATGGTTCCCCATTATATACCTGTTGGGCCTATCCGTTGTTTGGGTTCAGCTGGGTAGGCATTTGGGGTTACCTTGGTGGAGCAGGAGGCAATGGTTGTGGTCAAACAAGTGGTGGAGGCAAAAGAGTGGGAGGAGAGTTGTATTAGGGCCTCCACCCCTGATGAGATGCACTCCACTAGGGTTGCGGTTGAGCATAGGATTGAAATGAAAGAGTAGCTGGTTGAGCATGGTATTGAGATGGATATGACCAAGGACGGGGTATGGACCAAGAAGGATGAGTAGGGGGACCCCAAGAAGGCATGGAAATGGCTTGATTGGGGTTGTAATACACCTCGGATGTCCCTTGCATTCCCTGATGGTAAGGTCTGGGTCCATGTGGCCTCCTTTGGTTCATGAAATAGAATGGTTCAGTGGCTCCTTCGGCCCCCTGGCATGCAGCTTTAAGTCCGAGCAAGGAAGGGCACTAATTCATAGAATGGTCTTCTTCACAGATTGAACACACTTCTATAGAGTTCAGTAGACATTCGTTCCTAGGATTCCTTCTGGTGCAGCTAGGACAAAAGATGGCCAATTCCCTTTCTAATTCTTTTTGTTTCCTTTTGATATGCAAGGTATCCATTTTCATGGCAAGAGTCTGTAACATCTCGCTCTTGAAATCTTCCAGCAGATTTCCAAATTCACCTCTAAGGGATGAACTGGATGAGGATGTACTGGCTAGGGGTTGACTTCCCCTACCTCTCTTTCTGGCTACCCTAAAATGGTTTATAAGCATAGTCTTTATGTCTTCATAAGGTAGTTTGTAGATGTCCCCCCCAACCAACAAATGGAGGGTATCTAGAAGGTCTTCCGGGACTCCTTTGAGTAGGACCAACTTCAGAGATTCAAGGTCAAGTGTGTTCCTGACACTTTTATAACTGAGCTGAAACCTCTCTTCATAATCTTACAAGGATTCATCGCTTCCCATGGTCATTTGGAAGATTTCTTCCTTGGTATCCTTTGACCTACAGTAGTCTTGATATTTGTTATTAAAGGCTTGATGCATCTGAGCCCAAGTTGTAATGATGTTGCCAGGTAACCCCATGAACTAGCGCAATGTTGCATCCTTGAGGGTAGAAGGAAATAGTTTCAACTTCTGCTCATCTTCTGCATAGTCATAGGTTCGACATATAACAACAAATTCAAACAAAAATGTATCAAGATCTTCGGTATTCAACCCATGGAAGTGAGGTATGGTTGAAGGACTTATCTTCTTCATTTTAGTGTCTCCATTGGTCTCTTGATGGGAAAGTTACCCTCTACTCTTTCCCCATTCCCCCTAACGTTTCTGTTTTCAGCCATGGTCTCAAGAGGGATGGTTTCTTGCTCTTCTTCTCCTATAGGATTTTTGTATATCTCTAGTGGTTCACCTATAGGTTCTTCTGGATCACTGCCACCAAAGAAGAGAGAAGGGTGACTTTGTGATGTGGTGGGGGTGTTGGGTAGGAATTTCCCTGAATTATCTCTGTTCCTACAAGGCATGAAATGAAATATCTTTTTGGGTGATTTTTGTTTTTTTTCTACTTGTACCTACAAAACTGAAATGGATAGAACAACAAATTGCAACTAACTGAAATAAACTTGCTGAAATGAAATTGTAGAATTGAAATGAAACAAGGAAATGACTAATCTACTTTGTTGGAATGGAAATTACAGAATTGAAATGAAAGCGAGGAAATGAATAATCTACTTTTGCTGAAATGGTAATTGCAAAATTGAAATGAAAGCGAGGAAATGACTATTTTACTTTTGTTAAAATCGAACTTGCAGAGTTGAAAGGGCTACTCTACTTTTGTTGAAATGGAAATTATAAAATTGAAATGAAAGCAAGAGATGCCTAATCTATTTTGCTGAAATGGAAATTGCAGAATTGAAATGAAACAACTACTCTATTTTTGTTGTAATAAACTACTTAGCAGAATGTTGCAGTAGAAAATAGAATAAAGATCACAAAATACTCTGGCGCTTCCCTAGAAATGGTGCCAAAAAGTGGTGAGCACCAGTATTGCAGCAATAATGCTGCAACTCCTGGGGCTTCCTACTTTAGTTTTATCAAACCAGTAATTCATAACAAACTTGGAAGCGATGGTGTTGTATGCACAAGTACTAGCTCTTACTGCAGGCTGTCACTTGGTCAACTGGCATGAGATCACTAGGAGCTTAAGTCAACTTATATGAATTCTCAGAAGAAGCTTTTAACTGTAATGAAAGAAATCTAACTCTACAAGGACTATTCTACTTGCAAAAAGAGAAAGAAGACTGGAATGTAAGACAAACCCTAGGAAACTCTAATTTATCCAACTAACCCTACTTTTGCAGAAAAAGAGATAGAAACTGATGCGATGAGTGACATTGACTACTGAAAAAGTTAAATTACATTTATTCAAGCTACTTCTAAAAATAAATTATAAGAAAACATCTTTTTGTGCTTTTGAGTGATTTTTTGTGAAATTATTATGCTTGTAATTTATTTGGTTGTGATTGTGCAGAGGTTTGGTGGCGAAGGAAGATGGACTTGGTTTTTTCAGAGGTGGAGGAAGGTGTGGAGAGGTCCTAAGAATCCCCTAGTACCCTTCTAAATACTTCCATTGCAATGGATTTCAAAAACCCACTTACAGGGAATTCTACAAGAGGCTGCAGGGGATCTACAGGAGGAGGCCGAGAGATATTTTTGGAAGTTTTGAAGGTGTAAAAATGATGGAAAAGGGTAACTAAAGGCTAGATGAAGGTGTTGAGGTGTCTAGATCTTGTCAAGGAAGATCAGGAAGGAACATGATGGTTGGATTTGTTCAAATGGCAAGAGGGAAGCTTATGGAGAAAAATGCAAAAATTAGGGCAGATTGGTGAAATGTTGCGAATGACTGGGGAAATCTATGAGAAGTGAGCTGATGCTAGTTTCTTTATATTGGATGTATGGTGAGATGAGATGCCTTGTAAGAGATCTTCACATCTACTTATGAAAACTGATCAAAGAAAGGACTAACTATACCATGAAATCCTTCTCTAGCTTGACCTAATTTCTGACCTACAAACAGAAAATGTTGAACAGTAACCTTTGAATAGAAAATCATGCAAAGAGATCTATTGTAAAAGAATGGGAAATGATCTAGGAAATTGAATTTGAAACAATACATTAATCTTTCCAAATCAGTTCTTCACACTAGAAATTGCTTGGGAGAGAAAAACTCTGTTTTTGGTGGCAGCAGTAGTGCCTTGACCTTGAATCATAGTTCCAGAAAGGGAGAAAGGAGATCAAGGCTTGTTGTTCACCTTTTTAAATCTTAGTTTGTCACTGCATTAACCTACTTAAGCAACTTAAACAAAAACAGCTATGCAAACCATCAAAAGCAACCTGATCCAAACAAAATAAAATGAATCTATGTAATAGAAATTAACTCATGAACTAAAGTAAAAACATATAAGTACAAAGCAAGAGGTGCTGGGAAACTTGGGTGGGCCTTAACCCAAGAGTTTCAACCCTCTGAAAGAGATGAGTGCTAGCTCAAAAACTGCTTCATCTTCATTATCAAAAATAAAAGTCACATTACATAAAATGTTCTTGAAAAGGAAGCTTGAAGATGAGCTGAACAAGTGTTGCACAAAAGTGCAAAAATTCTACCAATGACTGGCTAAACTACTGAGGCTCTAAGCACCCTTATTTATACAAATGGAGTTCTCTAATAGTCCTCCTAAAATCAAGGAGCTCGGCTTCCCATAACTGGAGATAAACAACAGTCCTTCTTTACTTGATCGGTTGTCCCTTGGATGCATCAATGTGGACCTTTGTGTCTGAGTTGCTGATGGAGGCTTTGTGGAAAGGGCTCATAAATGAAGCAAACACCCCCCTACAAATTCTCTTCCCTGTTTTCCTTGAGTATTTGGTGCCATTTTCTCATAAATCCCTTGACTTTGTCCAAAATTGATCAAAAAATCTACATAAAGCACACATTAGACTACATGGAAAAATGACTAACACAATTCACTTGCATAAATATATTCAAAAACATGCAATAAACTAATTAGAATGGTGGATTAAGTCGAATTAGGAAGCAAACTGAGCCCATATAATTACCCATTTCTGGGGCTCATCACAGTACCCTGACAGGGTTACTTGTATCACCTCTTTGTGCAAGAAGCCTTTCTCTTCTTTAGCCTTATTCATTTTTTCAAAAAAAATCACATTTTGATTTTTTTTATTTTTCATTGTGCATAAGCACTTATTTATTTTAGAGGAAAAATAGGGATCCTGAATTATTAAGAGCATAAGAGGTTTTTCCTTCATAGAAGTATTTTATATATACCTCTAACATACTTGTTAAGGTTTTCCCCCTCACCTTACTCTACTTGACCTAGATGATAATGATTAGCCCTAAACAACAGACTAGAGTAGGTGGTACTAGTTAGCACACAAGCATTGTGTTTTCACCAAGGTTCACCTCGAACATAACATATTTTCCATTGGTGTATCATTGACCGAAGACAACAAGTTCTTCATAAAGAGAGAAGACAACAAGTAACCAAGTATTGGTAACTTCACATGTCCTCTTGTACTTTACCCTACTTATTTCAAGAATTGTGCATGGTTTCATGTAAAAATAACCTATGGACATAAACAAGCAAACAAAATAACAAAGCAAAGAGCAGAAGAAAATGTGAGAGAAAATCAAGTAAGCAAAGCAAGCAGGCAAGAAAACAAAGAAGGAAAGAAAGACAAAAAACAGTCCTGCAAGCAGACAAGACAAAAGAAAACACTACTCCTACTCCTAAGCTAACTATGCATGGGCCTGCTCACATGAAGTGATATTTCCAATGTAGCCACTAGTGCATTCATTGGCCCATGTTGGTGAAGCATGGTTTACAAACAACACAGTTAGGAGAACCAACAAACATGAAATAAATAACAATGAAGACAAACAGACTCTGAGTTTAAATACCTCCACAGAAAAGAAATAAGTGAATGTGCACGACATGCACTCTATGGAATTACCGTGGTGCTATGATACATTGCATGTAAATGTTAAGCATATGCACTCTATTGACCGTGACATGCAAACAAACGTGAGAAAAAAGAAAAAATTTATGTCTCGCAAGTTTACTTGTTGTGTAATATTCCTGCAATGCATGAGCAATGGGATCATCAGATTCGAGTTGAGGAAGTGAAATCTATGTGTTGGGTTGATCTTCAATGCATACATATGAGTGATGAGAAGCCTTGGGTAGTTTAACAATTTCCTAATCGGAAGTTAAACCAAAGTCAAGACAGCGAGGGCCTGACATAACCATCAGCTCGGGTTGAAGTGCCTCGATAGACTATGGGGTTTCAACTTCATCGACAAATAGATAATCATAAACATGTGGCTTTTAAATATCAAGAATGATAGAATAAACATTGTGATTGAATATAGGAGTGAATAGATCACAACAACTACGATCATAAAAATCAATGACTTCATCGACATCCTCATGATCTGATGAATCAAACATAGGGGTAGATGAGAAACAAGAATGTTCACCCTCTGCATTTCTGAAAAATGCAGATGAAAAATCAAGTGGATTTTCAATGAAGAATTTTTCATCTCCATTGTTCAATGATGTACTGACATCGGGTGTATTCTAAAAGTGATCGAAAGTAGATGCATGCACAGATGAATTTACATAAGGAAAATCAAAGATAGTTGACGCACCAAAGATGTCAGGAAAAAAAGGAGGAGGTACAGACAAGAGGATATCATCCTTCATCGTGGGTTGTTGTTCAAATCCCTAGTCATACTCATCATAAATGAAAGCGCAGGTTGGTTGTGAAAAATAAACTGCGTCGATGGCTTGATCCTTTTCACAATGGGTGTAGAGTCTAGAATGGAAGAACACAAGACAGTGCAATCTGGAGGATCAGCAAAACATGAAGATGGAGGTTGAGGTAACAAGTGTGTATGACAACCCATGGGCTTCCCAACTAAATTTGTGTAGAAATTAATAGTGGTGATGGTGGGAGGATGTGACAGTTGAACAGAAGTGTGTGCATGCTCTCCCACATCAATCTATGTAGGTAGATTTATTTGATGAGGGGAAGGTAGAAAGTCACTTGTGACAAAAACTATGTCCGCTTGTGATTTTGAAGCTCATCACCAAAGTATGCTGAGTCGGGTTTGAACTTTAGCTTCATTTTGGGATAGAGTGATTTGGCAAGGCAATATTTAAGTTTGTCCATGAGATATTGGAATTTCATTTGAATTTTTGGAGCTTCAAACATAAGTAAACAGAAGCAGTGCCAAAAATCCATAGGTGATTCATGTGGGACCTTCTGTGGTTTTAAAATTATCTTATCACTAGCTTCACGATCAAAATGCTGGAAAATGGATTCAATTAGATCACAGAACTACTTAAATGAGTGCACACAATTGCGAGGCAGGTTGCAGCACCATCGTTGTGGGGATTCACAAAGTGTGGTTGCAAGCAATATGTTGACCTCTACATCAAACTCTTCTGATCCCCCAAGAATGCAAGAAATTCATGGAAGTGCTCAAGCTAGGCCACTTTGCCTTCACCATCATACGTGATTTCAGACAAGTGATCAAAAAACTCCTTTGTGATATCAAAGGAATGAGCATTGGATAGACATTATAGAGGGTTATCTACAACGATATCCATGATACATGTGTGAGGATTCAAAATAGGATGTGAGGACTAATCGTGTCATCTAGCCCTCCTTCTAGCACCAGAAATGTTGATGGTGCTAGACCCATCAACAGGTGAGGGGATCCCCTTGGTAAGAAGACCCAACTACACCTCAGACTATTTGGAGTAGGAGTCCCAATAGTGGGTAGTACAATACCACCTTTCCTGCAGCTACGCGCAGAGGTAAGTAAGATGTCCTTGTTGGTAGAAAGGGTGTGACCTTGCAGCAAGTCAAGGAAGGTGCATGAAAGGCTCTAACACACGAAAAGGGGGAAGAGTGTGCCCCTTAGAAACCTGTGATAGCATGCAGCTTCAGAGGGAACACATGAGAAGAAATACATCACAAGATGGAAGCAAGTTAGTCGAAAATCAAAAGTGATGGATTACACCAACAACATGCTTCAATAAGATTCTTACAAACACATATAGAATATTCCATACATACATGCGTAAATTACATTTACAAACATCATTAAAGTAACTAGAATAGTTGAAATACAATAACAACATATGCATGAAACATGACGTCTCTGATTAAAAGAGTGAAATATCCAATCATACATACAACCATGACTTCCACTAGCCCCAATAGCAAAACATTACAATCACTGTTGCCTTCTCGTCCAGAGAGATATACTAACTCTGCACTATGGAGAAGCCAAGGCTCATCACAATACACTCCAAACTTTATCTAAGTTACACCTATAGGAAAATTACCTCCCAAAATCCAATACAATGATTTATGAGGTTCTATAAATAGAAAATGGTTGTGTGACCCTTGACAATCCCCTTTGTGACCCTTCACCTACCCTCATGGCTCTTCGACTACTACATGACTATTACATTCTACTATTGACACTTGGTCTTTCACTTTTACAAAATGTTTACATTACAATTTGCACATGTACCTATGTGAGAAAAAAATAGGCTTGAGTAAGCCATGCAAGACATCACTAAGACCTAGATAGTTGTGGGAAGACAAACTCTTCAGCATCCTCATGATGATCGACGGTGGCAAACTGATGCCAACCTTGGTAGTATGTTATGGTGTCTACATGCTCTATGGTAACATCATTCTGAAAGCGAACTGTTGCCTCTATTGCGTCTAGGTACACTGATTTGCCACCTCTGTCCAACTCGTCAAATAAAATAAGCATCATGGTCTTGAGTGCAGCCAGACCAGTGACATGCTGATGCATAGTGTCTGTGCTCATTTGCAAGTTTGCGCTGGTGGCTATGCGCATCAATTGATCAAAGTACATGTCCAACTCATGTTAGAGTTTGTTCTTTGACTTCACCTAAGTGAGTGTGCCAATGGATGGGATTGCATGCATGTGCACAATGACATCCATGCTCCTGAACACTTGTGCATGTGAAGCCTACAAGCTGGTGATGAGCTGCAAGAGTTCCTCAGAGTTCTAGATCTGACTTTGGATGTGTGCCTTCAACTCCACTGCATTTGACTTCATCATCTTTGGAAAGTGCAATGGGGATCCTTTGTACCTAATTGTCCATATTTTAATGTGATTGACAATAGTGTGTAAGTCTGACAAGATGCATGCTCTCCTAGCACAATGCTGCTGCGAACTACTGAGATGGATAACTCACTTATGAATGGTAATGAATCTGAAGTACAACTTCCATATGACTATCTCGAGAGATGATACTTTGTTTATTATCTCTCTTCTCAACTCTACTATGGAAGATATTGTAACTTTCTCTCCTCCCTGCTTGGCCACTTGTAGCTCCTTAGCCATGCACTCATTCTCAACTATCAAGAATCTAAGACTCAAGATGGTATCTTCAACATATGATCTTGTAGCATTGGCTAATGCAGCTAGATGTTTGCACACATCGGACATGATCACTTGCTCTTCAAACTACGCAGGAGATACATGGACGTCTGGAGTGGGAACTCTGCGTGACTGCACAACTCTATGTTGTGACTCATTGAAAGATATGTTGAGCATCTCCGCATCAAAATTTCTTCAAGGATTTTAGTGTCTCCTTCATTGCTTGGTATTTAGTCTGCTTCCAAATCCGGTGAAGCCAATGAGGTGAACTCTTTGTTCTGAGGCATGAGGTTAATGTCCTAATCTAACTCAGGTTTAACCATATCTGTGTCCATCTGCTCTAGCATCTATTTGATCTCTTGAGAAAATTCCTGCTCCTATGACTACTCACCCTATCTGCTATGTACTAGCTGCTCGGATGAGTTAATAACCTGTATGGGTGTAGTTTCATCAATATGTGCATGTTGCGCCTCTTGTCATTAACATTCCTACTATTCTTATTTCTCTCTTCTGCGCAGCTCTTGTTCTCCCCTGAGTTGTTGCTTCAACTCCTCGAACTCCTATTGGCTTGTTAGGGCCTGACCCAAGTTTAGAGTTAATTAGCCAAACAAATCCTTGTACTACTGGCCCTTTTGGCAATAGTCCACAGAGTGCGAATCGAGGTCTCACCTGAAGTAGTATGGGGGGGTGCTGGAACCAAGTTTCTACACCCTTGAGATGTATGAGGGGTTGATTTGGTCCAACTGCTAGTCCTTACATGCAAGTTGCTTCACACACTTCCCTGTCCTTCGTGCCCTGATAGATTCACCTTCACGCAACCTTAACCAGGGGTTGTGGGGCTTCCGACTGGTGGACCAGCATTCTGCACTATTCCCCTAAATCACACCGAAGATCTTACTTACCTTCTTACACCAGTTAGTTATCTTCGCGTAAATATATGCCTTGTGTTATATTTATTTATACAACACCTTCATATAAGTTTGTGCAGCAAATAAATAGTAAACTTACAAATTATACCCAATAATACATAAAGTAGGAAAATATACATAGAAATATGGTAAAACTTCCCTTTATTAATTCTTCCCATGGTTACAAACTCAACCTGGCCTGCGCACTCAACTGTAAGGGTCCATGCACTAAGGTGCAAACTACTAGGCCTCTATGCACTTAGCTGCAAATACTTCTCCTACTCTATGACCTAAAGGCACACTTTACGCTTCAACTCAATCTCTTAGACTCATCATGCTTCTATTCCATTGCTTCATTGTTGTCTTCTACATTTAGAGCCTCACTCTATTTATACAATCTGATGGTCCGTGGACCATGGGTAGATCTTTCAAGCCGACATTACATTACAAAAACAAGGGAGGACAACCCTATGACTCTATTATGACTTTGTGCTCCACACCCACAAATCGTGGAGTCTTTATAAAGGACTTGGTCAAAACTTGGGCTTTAAGCTCCAAAACATGCCTTGGGGTATTCCATGCCCAACATGACCCCAACACAAACATCGTGACTCGCCCTCAAGTCACTCTATTGGTGCAGAGATCATTGCACAAAGTCCATCCAACTCTGCTCGAACCGCTGCAATGTTGGCAATGCACTAAGCGGCTACCTGCTGAATCTCCTGTAACTGCTATTCTGAGACGCGGTGTCAGAACTACTTCCCTACATCTGTTCCTCCATTCCCTACCTCTGTTTATAGCTTCGTGCCTTTGTCTGACTCCCTAGGGTGTGAAGGCTATGCTTTTGCTGGCTAGTCAGATAGTCAGGCCACCTATGTAGGGCTTTAATCAACTACCATTTACTTTTCCTAGGAAAGGTTCTCCATTTAGCTTTACCAGCTGTACCACGCCTCTATCTGTGACCTCCTTAACAATGTATGGTCCCAGCCAATGCATTTTGAACTTTCCCAGGAATTTATCAAACTTACTTTCATATAGTAACACTAAATCATTTACCTTGAAGGTGCGCAACTTAATATGGTGATTTTTCTAAGCCTTCTCACACTGCTTTTGTACCTACTGATTGAAGCCGGCCAGGAACCGTTCCTCTTCAAGTTCTTCCAACTGCGCGAGCCTATCTTCCAGGGCTTCACAATCCATCATACCTGTGGGCATGGTTATGCACAGACTATGCACAATATACTCCATTGGCATGATAGCTTCCACACCATAAATCAACTGAAAAGGTGTCTGCCCCATTAGTTTCTTGCATGCTATCCTATAAGCCCATAGTACTGTAGGTACATGCAAGTCCCAATCAATCTGTTGCACATTGAATACTTTGGTCAGTGCAGTCTCCACTATTTTGTGGAATGCTTCTACTGTCCCATTGGCTTGTGGGTGATACAGTGCGATTTTCTAATGATACACCTAAAACTCTTATGTTAGCATGCTGATTGTTTCATTTAAGAAATGTGTATTGCAATCACTCATCAAGATTTTCAGACATCCAAATCGAGTCAATATGTTTTCAAACAAAAAATTTGCAGTCATGGTGGCCCTGCAATCTTTGTCTGGGTGTGGTTTTGCCCAACGAATCAGGTACTCTATCGCAATGATAATGTATCTCACACCTGTATTTCCTTGAGGTTTGATAGGTCCTACAAAGTCGATTACCCACTTTTTGAAGAGCTACAGTGTCATTTGTGGATTCAAAGGAATCTTATCCCTTCATGATGGTTTACCTATTCTTTGACATATATCATAGGCCTTACAATGTACTTTTGAATCCCAATGAAGGGTTGGCCACCACAACCCTGCGCGGAGAATATTTTGCGCAGTTGCTCACCTTGTATATTGTCCTCCTACAGTGCCACTATGTGCTTCCACGAGGATCTGACTTCATTCAAATTTAGGTACATACCTTTGCAGTATCTCGTCATTGTCCATCTTATATAGGTGCCCCGCGACGATAGAAAAATCAGCCGCGCGCACCAACAGTTACTTCTTTTGTTGGATGGAGTATTCTTTCGGTGCAGTCCTCATTGTTAGAAAGTGGATTATATATTCAAACTTTTTGTCTGCTACCCACACAATAAAGAGCAGTGTGTCAGGTAATCTTTCCTCCAAACTAGTAGGTTCCTCTCCTGTCTCAATTCATGATAAGTGATCTAGTCCTGTATTTAGGTGTCCATGCTTCACAACGACCTCAAAATCATATTCTTAGAACAATAAGAGCCACCTACATATGCGCCCCCCCAACACAGGCTTATTGACCAAGTATTTTAGAACAGAATGGTCTTTATACATTTTGAAGTGTACTCCTAGCAAATAGTGCTGGTACTTTTGGAGCACGTACACCATAGCCAACCCCTCGTGTTCAGTTGTGGAAGAGGTTTTTTCTTCTTTAGACAATCTGTGACCTATGAATGCGATAGGGTGATCCAAGCCCTCTCCACCCTCTTGTGTTAGTACCACTCCTAGCACTATACATGACGCGTTGACATGGACATGAAACTCTACATCCCATTTTGGGAAGACCAGGATTAGCGTGGAGGCCAATTTCTCTTTTAGTACATCCAGGCTATTCATGCAATCATCATTTCAGCAAAACGTGACATCATTTTTCAATAGTTTCTCCATTGGCGCGGTAATCTAGGAATAGCTATTGATGAACTTTTTGTAGTACCCCATATGTCCCAAGGTAGCATGCAGTTGTTTGACACTTCGTGGTGCTTCCAAATTCAGAATTACTGCAATCTTTGTGGGGTCTACCATCAGTCCTCGTTTGCAAACCACATGTCCCAATAGGTTTCCAAAGGGAACGAGAAACATACACTTCTTGATGTTCATCGCACTTTGGTGTCATCGAAAAGTATCTAGCATCAAGCGTAAGCTCGCTACATGGTGCTTAATCAATCCAAATATAGTCCAATCATCTAGATAGACCTCCAGGAATTTATGGATATATTCCTTGAATGCTACAATAACTATGCGCGGAAAGATGGCCAGTGAATTCTTCAACCCAAATGGCATAATGGTGTATTGAAAGCAGCCCCACTCAGTCGTGAAGGTGTTCTTGCCCCTGTCTTCTAACACGATTTTGATCTGGTGGTACCCTAAGAAACCATAAGTAAAAGATATGCTTCTTGCCCGCCGACACTTTCCAATACTTCATCTATGAATGGAGTTGGGAAGGGGTCGTGCACACATGCATCATTTAATTTCCTAAGGTCCACACATATTCTTATCTCACCCTTCTACTTCTTTTCCTACATTCTTTCACTGACTCAATGATTCTAGCTGCCACCATTTTGTCTAATTCTACTCAGACCTTTTCCTTGTACTTCGGATTCAAGCGGTAAGACCTCCGCTTAACTGGCTTCACATTAGGTTTTAAGGTAATATTCATGATCCCTAAATCAACAACAATTGCCTTTAAGTCTGTGATCTTATTCGAGAATAAGTCTTCATACTCGCGAAGTAACTTAGTGACCTTATCCACCATTGTGGCCTCTCAGTAGTCACCAAGCATTGCATACTTAGGTTCAGCATCCATAACAATGTTTACCTGCTTTGTATTTACTGGCAGGGTTATGTTAGGGTCTTCAATAAATGGCCCTTGATCCTCACGATAGCCGTCAGTTTTGGGAATGTTAACTTTTCACTAATCTTCATCATCTTCTTCAGTATTCATGTTGTAACACTCCAGCGCGCAACTCAGTTGGGTCACCCATTCAGGCTAAATCACTTCTATTGGCTCCTGGGGTATTTTAAAGATAACTTATTTTACTGCTTCTAGCACATCATCAACAGTATCCCACCAACGATCCTCAAACATGAAGGTTAATAGGAATCCTTCGCGCAAGATATCCCATTCACTCGTTCCATGGTGGAGCTCTATCTCTATATACTGGTTCATGGGTATAATATCCAGGGTATGACAGAATAGGTGCACCGACTCAGGTTGTGGCTCTTCTCCATAGACCTTTGTTCATTTGGCGAGATGCACACGTGGATCATGCCATTTGTCATACTTGTCTTTTAATCTCATCTGACGCTT
Organism: Pinus taeda; assembly: GCA_000404065.3. NCBI lineage: Eukaryota > Viridiplantae > Streptophyta > Pinopsida > Pinales > Pinaceae > Pinus > Pinus taeda. Next base: position 84,249 of record APFE031483448.1, on the reverse strand, counting down.
CCCAAACTACATGTGTATCATCCTCCTACATTCGCACCAGTCCTCAAAGATATTTTGGTGGGTAACCCATCACCTCACAAGCGTAGTATGTAATACCCATTTCAAAGCTTCAAAACATCACACTTTCAGCACTCTCTTTTAAAGTTGTTTAGGAATTCATCACCTCACTTAACCCATCATACGTAGGCAGATCCCTTACCTCTGTTGATACGTAGTGTAGTGATCTCGTCATCATGTTACAATTTACCATGGTTACCTCGTGTAATCGGTTCTGCCATCCTTCTATCTCCTCATCAAAATTCGATGTGTAGGAGCTTTCGTGCTCCCATGAGATTCGTCCATCCACGGTTAGATTCACCCAGTATTGTTCTTACATGGTTATCTTGTAGGTGCAGTCCAAATCATCATCATTGATGTAGTCGCGCACTGACTCTGTGTAGCACAATCCTTTTGCAGGGTTGAAAGGTACAACTATGCACAAAGACTTTTTCTCAAAGATCATCTTGCGCTTCTTCAGATTTATCACCTCATTCATGTTAGTGGCCCAATCAATTCTAATAGCGCAGGGTAGGGATTGTTGTCATCAATAATCTCTATCACTTCGAAGTCTACTAGCGTGCTTGCTCCTTCGATATCCATTGTGATTCCCTGCAATCTTCCCATAGGTAGGATCTTTTGTTGGTTCCCCATTCATAGTTGGATAAGAGACCATTGTAGCATAGACCTTCCCATGTGCTCCAATGTTTGCTTTGGAAGAACGTTTATGTCTGATCCTAGGCCCAGAACCACTTCGTCCATCTCATATTCCCCAATCTACACAGTAAATCTCATTTCCCTTCCCATTGGCTTTGTGTGCTTTTTGAGCTTACAGACTATGCATCTCTTAGCGTGGTCCCAATGCATCTATTCATGAGTTCCTACAGCCCCTTTACAACTTTGTTGTCACACAGAAGCTTCATGCATGTTTCCAAGAATGTTGTGAGCATCGATGGGTCCATTTCTAGCTCCGATTTGTCTTTTCTTCCTGAAGTGGAGGCATCAATGAAGCTCTTCCTGGCTTCCATTAAGGTTTCCTTAGCACGCTCCAAATCAAACTCTGGTTCTTTTATCGGAGCCTTGTGAACCCAAGTACTTTCTTAAGGTTGCTTGCCTTTGTCATCCCATATTGTAGTTCCACTTCGGAGCACAATATTCACATTCGGGTCTTCCTCGCGTTGCTCAGACCTCATCATTTGTAGGTTCTGAGTCGAGGAAGGTTGGAGTGCTCCTTTATCGGGCAACCTTGCTATCAGTGTGGGACAATCCTCCATCTCATGATCAAACAATGTACAATACAAACATGATGGTCGTGTTGGATTTGTACAATCACAGGCATAATGTCCTCACCCTCCGCAATTGTAACATATCAGCTATCTGTGATGTCTTCTGGGTCCTCCTCCACCTCAGCCTCATCTGCACATCTAAAATCTGGTTCACACCATTCCTGCATTCTAGTCAAGGGGCCACATTTTAGCCTGAACTCTATAGTTAGGAGCCTGATCCATCATGAGCTCATAACTTCAAAAGGTGCGCTCATCATGTCCCATTGATCTACAGAAATTACAAAACAACTACTATGAATTCTACATGTATTTCTGCAATAAATGGAACTTATCTATAGCATGCTTTCCTCCTATTTGAAAAATCACGCACCACAACGCAAGTGTTGTGTTAAGTCCTGCTTGTGCCTTCAGTATGAATGGCATTGGTCCTCCTACCACAAGGTAATTTGCGAATAACGGGTAGTGGTTCTTATCATGTCCCTGACCCTTACACTTTAAACACCATACCTCGTCATGCACTTCTGGGTGAGCTATCCTATCTTGTTTCAAACTTTGCATCTCAATGCACAAGTTTTTCAACTGCGCGTGAATTTGCTAAACTCCCAGGTTGGGATCCTGTATCGAGGCCTTGTGCAATCTCATCGCGATCTCCAAGGCCTCAGCCTGAGTTGTTAGCCTCTGTTGTGACAATGCATTCCTTAAATGCAGCGTTAAGGATGCTACAAATCATTCGTGGCGTTGTCCATCCATCAACGTCATGTTAGCTTCATGAATTGTGCACTTCGACATCTAATCCAACTCCCAAGGGGTCTCGCCTGGTAGAATTGTGATTTCCTTGAACCCAATGATCGACTGTGTCTCTGACTTCGACCTGCTAAATTCTTTGTTTATTACCATTTGGATATATATGATCCCCATGTTCGGATTCTCATTGGGATGCTTAATGTACTAGGTCAGCGCGCGATCCTACAGAGTGCTGACCAACGTTGCCTTCTTTATATTGTCATTCATGACTCCTTACACTTTCCATATAGCCTTTATCACAAATCAAAACTAGTCCGGGTCTTTACTTCCTACTCCCTTAAATACTGGCAGCTTTATCGTGCTTTCCATATTGACTCGTGGTGGTGGCGGAGGTGGTATGGGCGAAGATGGGGGTGAAGATGGTGAAACTAGCGACGATGTGGGTGGGGGTGGTATGCATAGGATCCTCTACCTTATCAAATTGATCACACTTCTTGGTGAGACCTTCGCGAGCTCTTCCCCATCCCCTCATGAATGTGAAATCAAGGGGCTAGTTCCTATTTCTGCACTACCTTCATTTCTATAGATTCTCCCACTTTGCGTAGCCCCAAACATCAATTTATTCACATAACCCACTTTTTACATAGTAGCATTTTAATCCAATTGTTCAAAGATTTAATGTACTTACCTCGCGGTCCTTTGAGGAAGCATCACTTTGCCTCAATGTAGCTGACTGAAGTATCTACCGCGAATTCAGTAATGAGTCCTCCTATAATTTGATTGGGCCAATGATCAACAACACACACGATCTTATCCTTCGATGCTTCCAATCTACGTACCAATTCTGGATTCCACAAAATAGGAGTATCGATCTTACACCTTCCTTGGCTATCTACTAGCTTTGCGATCCACTTCTATAGCTCAGTAGGGAAAGATGCGGAGAAAATTTCGTGGATCTCTGTGTATAAGTAGCATTCTAACCACTCTTCCTTTGATAGTCACGGATTCTTGATTTCTTGCGCCGTGAACTCGTGAATATTTCTATCCAACCAATTTTGAATTCCTTTCTTTGTTGGAATCCAATGACATAACATTAGACATCTCTATGGAGAACCCAGTCCCGACAGTAGAACCATTGGTTGTCTTGTTAGGGCCTGACCCAGGTTTGGAGTTAATTAGCCAAATAAATCCCTGTACTACTAGCCATTTCATCAATATTCCACGAAGTGAGGACTGAGGTCTCACCTGAAGTAGTATGGGGGGGTGCTGGAACCAAGATTCTGCATCCTTGAGATGTCTGAGGGGTTGATTTGGTCCAACTGCTAGTCCCTGCATGCAGGTTGCTTTGCACACTTCCCTGGCCTTCGCGCCTAGATAGATTCATCTTCGCGTAGCCCTAACCAGGGGTTGTGGGTCTTCTGCTCTGTTAGAGCATCATTCTACATTATTCCACTAAATCACACCTGAGATCTTACTTACCTTCTTACACCAGTTATTATCCTCATGTAAATAGATGCCTTGTGTTATATTTATTTATACAACACCTTCATATAACTTCATGTAGCAAATAAATAGTAAACTTACAAATTATACCCAATAATAACATAAAGCAGGAAAAGATACACAAAAATATGGTAAAACTTCTCTTTATTAATTCTTCCCATGGTTATAAACTCGACCTGCAGGGGTCTGTGCACTCAGTTGCAGACTACTAGGCCTCTGTGCACTAGATGCAGAGCCTTCTCCTAGTTTATGACCCAAAGACACACTTTACACTTCGACTCAAACTCTTAGACTCATCATGCTTCTATTCTATTCCTTCATTATTGTTTTCTATAGTTAGAGCCTCACTCTAATTATGCAATCCCATGGTCTGTGGACAACGGATAGATCTTTCAAGCTGACATTACATTACAAAAACAAGGGTGGACAACCATGTGACTCTATTATGACTTTGCACTCTGTGCCCACAAATCACGGAGTCTTTACAAAGGACTTGGTCAAAACTTGGGCTTTAAGCCCCAAAACATGCCTTGGGGGGATCCCATGCCCAACAACTCCTTTTCTACTTCCTCCCACTTTTACTTCTCTTCTTTCCTTTGCACGATTCTTTTGTCATGTTGTCACCTATTAGCCTCAATATCTAAGGTTTCTCTCAATAGAAATTGATCTTCTTTGAACTTGCATCTTTGCTCCGTGTCTATGATGTTTGCAACCTTCCTCTTGCCTTTGTTAAGCACAATTATGCTGCCCTCTACTACTGCTAATGATGGCACTCTCTGATATGTTATTTCCTTCTCCTTTGCTAACCACTCTATAGCTATGCTGACTGGTTCATTGAGCCCTGAGAAGTGATAATAGTATCTCCATGGGTCTTCCTCAGGCCAATGACATGCCTTGTGTATCCAACGAAGATGCACTCTCGCACATTGGTCCTTCACTAAGCTATGAATGTCACATAGATTGAAACTTCTGGTGTTGAAGGTGAATCTCTTGAATTCCCCCATCTCGGCCTCAGCATGCTTGAGATCATCCAAGGATGATACACTTTCACACAGTGCTCCTTCACTAAGCAATGCGGGTCATACAGATTCAAACTTCTAGTGCTGAAGGTGAATCTCTTGAATTCCCCCATCTCGACCACAGCATGCTTGAGATTTTGGATCTCATACAACTTGATCTACAAATGAAGAGCCGGCTAAGGTGCCTTCTTCTTCCTATGCAATCTAGCTGACAACCCTATCGAGATGTGATATGAAACTTCTTGCATGACCAACTTATCCATGGTAAACTTCGGTAAAACATGCGAAGCCTTCTCTGCACTATACATTTGGATGAAGGTGCCAATGGGTGAGGCATACCAATCTGCTATGTCGATCAATTCCTCCATCACTACCTGCAACATACAAGGTGGATCCTTCTCAAAGATAATTTTGTATACCAAGGTGATGAAATGGCCTGATAGTTGTATGATAACTCCACGGAAGCTGCATTCAGAGAACAACCTACGGTAAGTGTGCACAGAGATTTCTGAAGGTGTCCATGCGCAACCCAAGCTTGGGAAATATTGATGTGCACAGACTGCATCAAGCATGTAAGAAGACATGAATAGCTTCACTTGTTGACCCTTGGGTGAATGCTGGGATTTTGTCACTTGTTCCTTTAACGTGACAACCAACATTGTTAGACTAGTTGAAAGGTCTTCCTTCGCTCGCTAGTTAATCCAACACAATCACCCAACTTTGCAGGAAGGTTTATGTGCTCTTCTAGACATATAATTGGTATGTGAAAATGACCAAGAGCTGATATGCCTTCCATACTATCCTTGTCTTGTAAACCTAGTTGGGTGTTGTCCTGAACTTGGACGACTCTTTCACCCATCTCTTCAAGATGTCTCTTGAGTTTGCACTGATGTTGGGTCTGATGAAGGGTGTATTGATCATGATCACCAACTGTGGCAAGTGATACATCTCTTGAAAGTCCTTTTCCATAAATATAGCAAGTTTTGTTCCATTGAGACTTCTCAACACAATTGTCTCCAGATCAATATGTGAGACAATCTAGAGTATCATGTCCGCACATGAAAACATGGGATACCTGCATGAAATCGGGTACAAGCCAAACTTGTGTATGTTGATATAGACCCTGAATTCTCCTATATTTTCCTCAAATGTTCCTAAAAATATTTCATTGATGTCTTGCCATTTCATTTTGATCAACTTGTTTATGAACAACTTATTGTCTTCATAGATTGGCAAGCTCATAGACACTTGCTCAACTGCATCTCCAGTTGCACTCTCAATAGTGTCCTTTGATTTGAAATTAAACAAGAACACTAAAACTTATAGATATAATCATAAACACAGAGATGTCGTAGAAAAACACTTCATTTCATTAATAGAAAAATATTGAACTATGCTTACAAACATAATGGAAATAAGAAAAATTGGGCGATGGTAACTTATCTCTGAGAAGAGATGTGGCAGATACATGCATATAAACTGAGTTACAATGAGGATCAAGGGCCTTTTTATTATTGAAGAATTAGAGAAAACCCTAAACAACCAAAACCCTAACTTGAGGAGATGTAACACCAAGATTTTATAAGCCCCATTAGGGTTAGTTGGCCAACCAACTTCCTAGGGTCATAACTTGGTCATATTATCTTTGTTTGATGCATATGATACAACGTTGAAAATATATCTCTGAGGACTACAGTTTTCGATGCGATTTCCACAACAATTTATAAAGGAATGTTTACACAAAAACATCTTTTAGGGCCTCAAAATTGCTCTGGAAGTTGAGGACCCGAAAAATTGCCAAAAATTGTAAATTACGCTACAATTAAGGAAATTGAAAAACTGAAAGAAACAATGGTGAGGGTCCAAGTGGAATAGGTGAGTGGCCACTAATATCCACCTAGAATAGTCCTCCCCCCTTAGAAATCAATGGTCCCCATTGTGATGAGTTCCTCCATGAGATGAGGAAATTTCTACTGAACTTTGTCCCTAGTGAGACATTTGCCTTGGTGAAGATGTTGGCCTACTTTGATAACTCGATATAGTTGTATCCCTTATAGATGAGTGTTATTGATCTCTGTGTCCATGATCTAATCAGTTGTGGCCTATTCCATGCAGTCCAGGTTTAGCTCTATTGGTGTGAGTTGTTCTGCAATGTCAGATGTGTACAAAAATGGTGGAAAGTATGGTCGAAGGCAATCTACATTGAACACTGGGTGAAGACCAAGGAATGGTGGGATGCAAAGCTTGAAGGCATTGTCACTGATGGCCTTGGTGATGGTGTATGGAACATATTAGAGTGGACGAAGCTTCCGGTGGGGTCCAACAAGGCACTCCTTATGTAAATGTAGCCAAACTTTGTCGCCCACCTAGAACTTGTGTGGCACTCTATGTTGATCAAGGCATTGCTTGTACTTAGCATTAGATCTGTCCAATATATCATGAACCTATTGGCAGATATGTTGAATACACTTAATGAAGTTGTTAGCCCTTTCAAAATTGGACTACATGTCAGCCGAATCTACCTGAGTGGCGGCAAATGGTATGGCCACATCAATGGGGTGTAATGGCTAAAATCCCAGCCCTACCTGAAAGGGGTTATGGCCTGTTGAGTTGCGGAGATCACTATTGTAGTTGTGTTGGAAATCATGGATACTTTCATCCCATGTGCATGGACTCTTTGAGTTGTACATGTGGAGAATGTTTACGATCATCCAGTTGACAACCTTTTCTCAACCATCAGTCTGGGGATGGAAAGTCGTGGACTTAGTAAGCTTTGTATATAGCATCAACTAGAGACTTGACCAAAATGGACGTAGGAATTTGTTCTCTCGATTTGAGATAATTGACTTTGGGATCCCAAAATGTACCCACACTCTCTCAAAGAAGATCTTGGTAGTGGCCTCTACTGTGATACTCTTCTTGCAGGTTGCCATGATGGCTATCTTACAGAATCTATCGATAACCACGAAAACACAATCATTTTTGTGCTTAGTAGAAGGAAGAACTGACATATAATCCATTGAGATAGAGTCCCAAGGCCGGCTAGGAGTAGGTATAGGAGTATACGAGATTTTCTTCTTGATGCTTGGTTTGGTAATGGCACATGTGATGCAAGATCTAATGTACTTCCACACATCCTAATGAAGTTTCGGCCATTAAAAATACTTCTGCAATACCACCACTATTTTCTCTACTCTAAAATGTCTAGCGACCCAACTGTAGTATGCTTCCCAAATCATCTTGACAAACTCACTTGAAGGAACAAAGATGTGTCCCAAGTGGCATAACAATGCATCTTGAAGGTGAAAATTTGGAACTTTCTTCCCTTCCAGGAGTGTCTGGTATATGTCACCGAATTATGGATCGCTCTTCTAAAGATGCGACCACCCTGATGTTTCGTGCCCATGGGAGTCGAGCATAGTGATTAGCGCCTTGACTGGTGGTTGGTTGAGGAAATCGACAAAATTATTGGTGTTTCCCTTCTTATACTTAACATTAAAATGGAACTGTTGCAGATAGGTGGGACATTTATGATAGTGATCATTCTATAGCTTCCCTTGTGTCTATATGAATTGTAGAGGTTGGTGGTCTGTGTGGATGACCATTTCCTTCCTTATAATGTAATGCTTCCATTGAAGGTAGGCCTGAACAATGGAATACATTTATTTGTCATAAGTGGGTTACTTTAGGACTATTTCTGAAAGTGTCTCACTATGGCAAGCCATTGGATGCCCATGCTGAGTAAGAACTGCACCAATAGCATAGTCAGAGGCATCTATCTCAATCTCAAATGGTTGTTGCAGGTCTGGTAATGTGAGCACTGGTGTAGAATAAAGGTGATTCTTCAACTCGAAGAACACTCGATATTGGCTTTCGAACCAAAAGAACCTTACTTTTGATCCACCCTTGGTGACTTGACTTAAAGGCCAAGTGATATGAGAGAACCCCAACATGAACCTATGGTAGAAATTGACAAGACCCAAAAAGTTGTGGAGCTCTATTAGAGTGGTTGGGGCTGGCCAATCCTGAATCACTTGTATATTGGATGGGTCCACATGTACACCCTTCTCATCAATGATGTACCCAAGATATTGAACCTCGGTCAAACCAAAGGTGCATTTCTCCAAGTTATCACATAGCTTGTGTTGTCGAAGGGTTTGAAGGACCTGTCGAATATGGTGGAGGTGATCTTCCCAACATCTGCTGAAGACTAGGACTTAATATAAATACACCACCATGAATGTATTGGTGAAGGATCACAAGATGTATTGCATCAGTCTCATGAAGGCTGCAAGGGCATTTGTAAATCTGAACGGTATGACCAAACATTAAAAAAGGCCATCGTTAGATTTGAAGGTAGTCTTCCACACATCGAAGTGTTTGATAGCAACCCAGTGTTAACCCAACTTCAAGTCAATCTCACTAAAATATTTTTCCCCCTTGAGATGGTCCAGAAGGTCATCAATACATGGGATTGGATACCTATTCCGGACAATGATCTTGTTCAGTGCCCAATAGTCAATATAGAGCCTCCAGGTCCGATCCTTCTTCTGTAGCAATACAATTGAGCTCCTATAGGGTGATGAGATTGGCCTGATGTGCCCTTTCTATAGTAGTTCCTAAATCCACCTCTTGATCTCATCATTCTTCATAACAGAGCATCGATAGATTTTTCCATTGGGAAGAGGTGTGCTCGGTGTTAGATTGATGAAGTACTTGAACTGAAAGTGCAGAGGTACCCCAGTGGGCGAGGCAAAAATATCCCTATACTCCTCTGCAACCTTGTCCATCTACTATTGTTGTGGAGAGGAGCCCTACATGGAAGCTGTGGCCACAAATGTATTCTTTTCTTGGGGGCGAATCATAAGAAATACAAATTTCCCAGTCTGGGAAATGATCTTACTACATTTCTTTGCAGTGGTCAAAGATATGGTGGTAGGCGGGGCTACCTCTGGTATCATGTACAACTTATTAGCTAAATTAATAATCATAGAACGAGGCCTAGACTTATATACAACATGTCTCTTCCATAAGTATGTTTGTCCTAAGAATACATCAAAAACTTCAAGAGGAGCAACATCACACAATGCCGGGAAGGTGACACTACTGATTGATGTGAAGATCTCGTCCTAGGTGAAGCCACCCAATGGTGTATGGTTGTGGATGTGGTGTAGTCTTTAGGCCTAGCCGCTTCATGACCTCTACTAAAATAAGGTTCCTTTGGCTCCTGCTGTCAACAATGAACTAAAGTGGAGAACCCTTGACCAACATCTATGAGTGAAAGAGGTGTTCTCCCTCCTCTAGATCTTCAGACTCAATTTTTTGGATCTTTGTGGTGGCCATGGTGGCACTGGGCTCCGCATCAATGATCTACTTCCCTTTGTCAATTCCCTTATTGAGTTCTAATTCAGAGTTGAAACCTGCATCTGATTCGGAAGCCTTCAATTCAGCCACCATTGACTTCTTGGCCCAACACTCACTTGTATTATGAGTCGAGATCTTATGGAACTGACACCACTTTCTCATGTCCTTATTCATCTTCACGGTGTTGTTCTTTTCTTGCGGCTTTGGTGGGTTTTCCTAGGTAGCTCCACCTTGGCTTGGTCCTTTGTTCTATGGTTTGGGGGCCCTTTTTCCTTGCTTTGGATTTGTAGATCCGAATTCCCACTTCTTGTGTTTAAACTTCTGCTCAATCTTTACAACATACTGATATGATGTGTCGAACAAGGAGATGTCCAAGAACTCCATCTCATTCTAGATGTACTTGTGTAGATAGCCATGGTACTTGAGAATCAAATGTCACTTAGTATCCTTAATACCAACTTCGTGCGAAGGGTATGGAAAGTATTTGTGAACTCTGGCACATCTTGGTCCCTTCCCTGCTGTAACATGGTCCACTTTATGTATTTATCTTCATATCTCCTGATAGGGTAATATTGTTCCTTAATGATGTCTTGAAAAGAATTCCAAGTGGGCGTGGTTGAAAACAGTGAGCGTTCACTCTCATCCTTTTGTTCACAGTAGGTTTCCCACCACTGCTTGATGTGCGGGGTGGCTTTGAGAAGTGAAAAGGTAATGTTTTCCCAATTGGAAAAGTCATGAACTAAAAAATATCCTTCCAATAGATTTACCCATTTATCTATCGTGTCTGAATATATCAGGCCTTCAAATATGGGAATATCGAAGTTAACTTGTAGCACAAAAAGGGATAGTGCCTCTAGAGTGGCTTCTAGATGAAGATGCATCACCTATGGGTAACCGTCAAAGGATTTGGGAAAAATTATCCAGCATCACGTCCCTTTTTTTCTTAAGGACTTCCTCAAGCAACATTTTTGAAAGGATCTCCTTCCACCTCATCTTTATTTTCTTCTGCTATGGGAGATCGTTGGGTTTGGTGAGGATGATCCTGCAATAGTTCAACTAGATCGAGCCCTAAATTCTTATACCCTGACCTCGTTGGGGGCATGCAAAGGAAAATAAAGAGATATTAGACTGCTCTGATACCATTGGTCCAAACTTAAACATGAACACTAAAACTTGTAGATATAATCATAAACACAGAGATGCAGTAGAAAAACACTTCATTTCATTAATAGAAAAATATTGAACTATCTTACAAACAAAATCAAAATAAGATAGCTCGGGCGATGGCATCTTATCTCTGAGAAGAGATGTGGCGGATACACGCCTCTAAACTGAGTTACAATGATGCTCAAGGGCCTTTTTATTATTGAAAAATAAGATAAAAATCTAAACAGCCAAAACCCTAACCTGAGGAGATGTAACACCAAGAGCTTATGGGCCCCATTGGGATTAGTTGGGTAGCCAACTTTCTGGGATCGTAACTTGGTAATATTATCTCCATTTGATGCGTATGATACCTCATTGGAAAGATCTCTCCGAGGACTACAACTAGTGATGTGATTGCCAAAAAAACATTGTTTAGGGCCTCAAAATAGCTTTGAAAGTTTACGACCTGAAAATTGCCAAAAATAGTAAAGTGCGCTACAATTAAGGAAAATGAAAAACTGAAAGAAACAATGGTGAGGGTCCAAGTGGAATAGGTAGGTGGCCACCAATATCCACCTATATCATCCTTTGACCTTTCTCTATTAGAATTAGTTGTACCTGTACTTCTGAGATGGATGAACACCTATGATACCTAAACATAGAGCAACAGCCATGGAATGAACAATGTCAGTTGAAAACCAAAAGCAACTTGAGGATTGACACACAACACACCTAAGTGACTGACTAGAAGGTTTGCACAATTTACGCCGACAGGCTAGGAAACTGACTGCTAGAACTGTGCAGAACACAGCCTGCACTGTCAGTGGGATGACTGACTACTGAAACTACATAGAGCATAATCTAGTTTTTCCTGTTGAGGATTGAAATTACACAATGTGCAATTTTAGTTAGCAATGGGTGCAACACAGTCAAATTCATATGTGCAATTTCGGGGGCTAGTAGGGCACTACCTTTCAGAATTGCATAAAGAACTCCTGGAGGCTAGTGTTGGGCAATCTCTACGTAATTTTCAAGAGGAAGGTAGAACCTTCACTCTCAGAAATGTGTAGTGCAAGCCGGGAAAGGCAAGGTCCAGGCCAAAGAAACCCACACCCCTTGACGAGCAACTAAAAACATGTAAAGGTTTCATGCATGGTGAAGCTGAGTGCAAACAAGAGTGAAGGATCATGCATGCAAACAGTGGGTGCAAGATTCGAAAAACAGGAAAATAAGTAAGTGTGTGAAGCGAATAGCTGCAACAATGGATATTAGTTCATAAACAATGTCATGCATGAAACAATAGTGACATGCACTGAAAAACTGAAACAATTCTTCTAGAAGCTAACATGCATTAAAACAAAAGCAAGTGTTCAACAAAACCAATAAAACATCGTTCACATGAACCAAAATACAAAAAGTGACAAAAAAGAAGAAAAAGACATGAAAAGTGGACTTACTCGGAAAACGTTGAGCTGAATGTGTTGAATGCTTCCAGATGTATTGTGGGATGTCAAAGCTCCAATATTGAAGTGAGGAATGAGATCTGAAGCATCGAATAAATAGTTTTGATAAGATCAAGGCTTATGAAACACATGCCACAAATCTAGGAAAAAGTGACACTTGGCGGGAGGTTTCTAAAATGACTTTTGCATGTAACCTCCAACTGCTAAAAATGGATCCCAAAAATCTAGGGATGTTTTTTTCTTTTTTTTTTGCTTTTTCGAGAAAAAGTAGCCCATGCATGAAAATAAAGATTGGTCAATTATGAAGGGAACTAATCAACTTGGGAGCATATGCAACGGACTACAAGCCCTGGAGTGACTTCTACACAATCTCTGGGCTGATCTGGTCTAGCTGCCCCTCAAATTTTATGCAAATTCTAGATTGAAGCCTTGGATGTCAGCCAAATCTATGCAAATTTTGAGAGCAAGCCCAGTGATGCGTTGCTTTGCGCAATTTCCATAGGGAAGGTAGCTTGCTTGCTCTACAAATTTCAGGAGAGTAGGAGGCTGCCTAGATGGTTTGAACAATTCTAGAGACAAAGGTTAGTTCCCCTCTATTTTTGCACAATTTTCTAAGTTAGCACAACAACCAGAAAATGACCAAGTTATGGAGTGTCATCTTGTGGGTGAAAGGTAAACAAGCTAGCAAGCACAAGCCAATAAACCACTGAAAATCAACTGAAGCATAAATACTTGTCAGTGTAAGATATGCTGCTAAGGATGGTTGGTAGGGAGGCTCCAAAACAAAGCTAAGGTAAAATATTGGAGGGTGGTTGTAGTTGGTACAATAGTTATATTGTAAATATTAATTTTTTATTTGCTTATTATTTAAATTTAAAGATGGTTATGCAATCGTTATTTTAATTTATATAGTAAAATGAATGTTAATTTATAATTACTATTTATATGTTATATATTTTAATGTGATGTGTATGTCATACTTTACTTTTTTAATAAAACCAAAATTACAAGATAAAAAAAAAAATTGGATTTAAAAAATATATCACATCTCACATCTAACGCCTACACGTCTAACATCTCACATCTAACGCTCACACATCCACCCTATACTGGGATGTAGAGTGCCTCTTGGTGCAATCATGGTCCAATGTCGCATTGTGACCAGGATTCTCTTAAGATGAAAATCAATTACGGTCAACCATGCTTATTTTAGTGTTTATAATATTTATCTTAGGGTTTATATACATTGCATTTATAACATTAGTCCCTTGGGTTTAATATTATTACCTTAGCTTCATATTGCCTTGGGATTATTATTCTGTTGGGTTTATAATATCAATCCCTTAGGTTTATAATATCAATCATGGCTAACCATGGTCAATCATAGCCAGTCATGGCCAACCATGGTCAACCATGGTCGAGTGTCACATTGTGATAATGATTACCTCAATATGAAAATACACCATGGTCAACAATTGTCCAATGTCGCATTGTGACAGAGATTGCCTCGATATGAAAATCAATCATAGTTAATCATGGTCAACTATGGTCCAACATTGTATTGTAGCAAGGATGGTCTCAATATGAAAATCAAGCATGGTCAACCATGTTTACTTTAGGGTTTATAACATTTATCTTAGGGTTTATATACTATGGGCTTATTATTCTCTTTGGTTTATAATATCAAACCCTTGGGTTCATTAATCTAATGGTTAATATTCATAGGGTTTAATACTAACAATTGCACAACATGTTTCAAAGGAAACGCCATAAGGCAGTAGTGAAAATATTATGCAATTTTGTTTATTTATTAGCGTTAACTAGGCCAACATTCCATAGTATGTTCAAAGTGAAGGTAATAAGTTCAACATGAAGGTAATGAGAAAGGTGCTAGTGCTAATTCCAAACAAATTTCCTTTAATCTCTCCATTCTCTGCCATTTCCGAGAGGTTTGAACCCATGAGCGTCAATAATTGAAATCAGGTCTATGGTGAATTTGATTAGATATTGAAATTCCATAGCTTGGACATACATAGTAGTAGAAGACCAACAATGCCAATGGTTGAAGCCCTGAATAGAATAAACAACAATGAAATTAATGTTATATAATATAGGATATATAATTTCTACAATTACTTCAAATTAAATAGTACACATCATAGCACTTACAAAACTAGTTGGTCTCCTAAAAGGGTGTTTATTGATAGCTTAAGTGAAATTGAATTAATATATTTTCTCTAGAGAATTTCTTGCCATAATCTTCTTTTGAAATTGATCTTGATGCTTCCCTTGCTAGTGGGTCAATGAAAAGTGATGAATGTTTTTTAAACCCAATGATCCCATGGCTTTCGAGTTGAGAGCCTTTCTCACTAAGCCATAGGCTATCAACCAGTACCTTCTTCCCTAGACAAAAAAAGTTTGAAGCCTAACTTTCTCATCTTGTGGATCATTACTATACATGCATACATAAAAGGAAAATTTAGTATACTAGAAATCAGTAGAGAACATGGAGAACCAATCAACCTCCTATTCATATGTATATATAAATCCATATATGTTTGTTCCTCTCAAGATTATTTAGATATGGGTGAGGGAATCCATAGAGGCAAACATGAGATCATGGCTACGAGATTTTTAGAGGAAAAACAATGTCCATTATGTGAACTCTTTCTTCCTAGAATCTAGGCAGAAATTTTGGAAACAGATAAATAGGGAGGACAAGTTAAAATTAGTGTTGGTCAAATCAGGGTTGTATTGAAATTTACACTAAGTAATATATATTATTTTATCAATGTGTAGATAAATAATTCAACTCCAGTAATATATTTTTTATTATAAGTATGAAGTTATTAAAAATTGTTTGTGTTTTATGATGCATCTCACTCCCAACACATAGTTGATAGCTAAATTCCCTCTTATTGTGCTCTATTTTTTTTCACATAAAACATTTTATACCTTCCAAGCAACAGGAACAGAGCATTATAACATATGTGAATTTTTAAATACCATATAGAAAGACCTCTCTATGTATCCTTGTCTTTCACAAGGACTTCTAAGGAGCCAACTGCAGTGATCATCGTTATAAGAAGAGATATTACACTGAATAGTTGGAAAATGGTCCACTTGACTGTCCATCTTGGGACTCTATTCTGTGCAATGTACATCTCGACTAGAGAGTAGATTATGAATGGCCATAAATTCAGAGCACCCAAAATTCCCAACACATCATTGAATAACGAAATATGATGCCAATGCCAGTGGTTGACACCACAAATACAGTTCTCTAGCACAATATGAAGAGATGGACTCTACACCATGCACAAAAGGGCATGCGTATAGGAATTCCCTTCTTGAAGAATTTATTATCATGCCAAGTATGAGAAAACCATGCTTCAACGCAAGCAAAAATTAGCAGACAATACACCTGGAACTATGGCATGAAATGATTTACAATGAAGTTTCTTGGGTAATAGAGACAATAGGATTTCAATAGAGTCTTGTTCTTACTTGGTATGCTCCCACCAGGAAAACCATAATGCATGCATTGGAAAAGTTAAGAAGCTAGTAACGCTTTTTTAATCCAAATCATGTCAATAGGTTTCAAGATGCATTTACCCAAAAATTTGCAGAACTTAAGAAAGCACATAGCATATAGAAGGGTTTTTTTATGCTTAGTGACAATAAATTTTATTTTTTCATAGCCAAGTTCTCTAGGCTATTGACTTCAGAGTATCCTACATAGTTCTAAATTAGAGGAAGCATCATAATTATCCTTGTAATTTTTGGTTTTCCAAAGGATTCAAATATATAAATGAACAAAAAGATTGAGCTAAACCTAAATTTCAAGGACAATGGAAGTATATGGAAATGAAAATGCGATGTCATTAAGACCTTGAAGCATCCTCCAAACTTTTCGGGCCTGAGTAAGAGTGGTGCTAGTGATAATTCCAACCAAATTGCCTTTAATTTCTCCATTCTCTCCCATTTCCTAGACATTTGAACCCATGAGCTTCAATAATTGAAATGAGTACTATGGTGAATTGGATTAGATATTGAAATTGCATAGCTTGGCCATACATAGTATTAGGAGACCAACTGGGGCAATGATTGAAGCCTTAAATATAATAAATGAGAGTAGGATAAAATAATACCCATAACTTTTGCCATGCCAAGGCTGAATCCTATTGTTGCATAGGTAAAGGTCATTATTGCTGCACTTATTGAAATGCCTCATAGTTTATGAAATTTTGGCATATGGAACAGGATAAATTGTACAACTCCAAAGAGGATCATATAAGTGAGATCTGGAAAATGGCATGAAGCATCATGTCCATATTTGTGATAACAATTTGATCAGCTAGTTGCTATGTATTGTTCATAAATGTTTATCAGTAAGAGCTATAAGCACCAATATCTCTAAAACCATCCAAGACAAGTGATGAGAAGGTTCAATTTTAAAAGGTAGCATAAGCCCTAAAAAATAGTGTACAAAATCATAGTATAGGAAATTTTATGCACAACAGGGATTGAGCAGTGAAAGAAAAAATAGAGTCAATGCTTTGTTTAATTTAGGCATTATTACAGTCTCTAATCCCTTGTAGTGGAAGCTGGCTTGACAGTGATTGAAGTAGTGATGGTGTAAGAAACACAGATTCCATCGAAGGAGGCATATTGAACAAGTCCACATAACCATTCTCTTCTTCCAACTAAAATGCAAGATTGGTAATTATTTCATGTAAAGTTGACAAGTGTATTTAAAGTTGAGGTAGATACAATCATCTTAATTCCATGGATATGTCATGTGTGTGTTTAATTTTTTTAGGGGGGTGTCTAGATAATAAATCTAATGTTAAAATGATTTATATTGATAGTTTCTTAAAGTCTTCATGAAAGAAGAAAATATATGGAAGAAAAACCTGAAACAATATGTTACAGAGTAATTTGTCACGGGCCTCATGTCAGTCTCCAGTCGACATATCTGCTGTGTCATACATCAAATAAAAATGTCCATATCTTCCTACTCCTTCAAGGAGATTAAACAAGTGCTCTCTAATACTGAAGATCGACCCCTTTTACCTATGTTTCTGCATCGTCACAAGTGAACCCCATTCTTCCTGTGACGATTCTCTGTGTTGAACTATATCATCGTGATGTCATTACAGGGGTACATATGTTTCCTTCGACGATTGGATTATAGGGCTTGGCACAAGTTCTCAAGATATTTCTTGCAATGATTTTTTTGAATACACTACTTCCTTGCAACATCATCATTAATCCCTAGTGTATGACTTGTGATGATCCAGATATGGCAAATTAGTTCAAACAGTTGGCCTTCTGGGTGATTCTAGAACTGGTTGTTGGGTCAAGGGAGTTCGATTTTTCTCCTCTAGGATTGTAGTTCCATATTTTGAGAAACCTCCCTTGAGGATAAGCTCCCTCTCCCTCATTTCATGGAGGTTCATCCTCCTATAAAAACACTCCCTATTGCTACGATCAACGAGTTCTTAGTTTTTTGGATTGAGCAAATTGCCTAGCTTTGGTGTGAAATTTTGCAGTGTGAATTGATGATAGTTTAGCAATTGGTTGTGGGCTGCCTTAGCCTTGTATTAGAGCTTGTGAGTGAGAGAGATTTATCATCCATTTGGGATATCCTTTTGAGTGAATGCTTGAAGAAACATACTGGTTGGACCTTTCGAGGAAGGCTTGCGATGTCAAGGCTTGTTTGTAAGCTTTGATTTTATTCATCTCAATACAATGGATGGTGTTTTCCTATGTTATGTGTAAATGATAGCTTATGATTCCTTGACTTTATAAGTAGAGCATTGTTGTACTATATTACGTGTTTTGTTGTTCTTTTGTGTTGTTTCAGGTATACCAATCATCGAGGAGAAAGAAATAATAGATGGAGTAGTACAATAGAAGTTTCATTGAACACTAGTTTGAGGTAGGTTCTTTCAACGATGTCTACTTAAGGAAAATAGTTGTTTTTTTGTTTTGTTTTGACTAGACCCACTCTAGGGCTAGAGGGGTTGCCTCTATCCGCAAAGGGAACATTTCCTACTTCACAAGTTGGTGACTCCATTGGGGATTCCATTGTATGTTTCTCTCTTGCTTGCTCTTGATTTGTTTGATGGGGCCCTTTGGGGCTGAGTGGTCAGCATTCTGGGTTACCTGGGTCAGTCTGGCAATCCCTCTTGTTGTTTGAAATATTATTCTGGTGTCCTTCAGGTGATCTTTCTTTAATATTTCTTCAAATCAAGATCGTAGTTTTTTATAGCTTAATAGCTACGACAACATCGCACCTATCCTCTTTGGTAAACCTTCCCGTCACAGATAACCCTTGGTTCAGTTTTGACAATTCCTAAAATAGGACCGTCACAGAAGATAGGTGTACACCTATGATGACGTCACTCAATTGCTAGCGTTTAGCTTGCGACGATTTCCTTTTTGTCTCAAGTTGCTAATTCAAGTTCCATGATGATTCCTGTACAAGTTGTTTTTACAACTCTACCTCCTGAATCGACCAAAATTATTTGTCCCCTGTTGTTTTTTCTCTCTCATCAACTTGTTTTAGCTGTGGTTGGTTTAGGCACTTTTCCTCTTTGGTTTTCTTTAGTGAATCTTGCGTTTTCAGACTGTGTGACCTAGCTCTATTGAAGGTTTCATCAAGAATTCCCTTGTTTGAGTTACTCGTTCACCCAAGATTCAACCACAACCATTTGACTAATTTTCTTAAGGTTGTTTTACTACTTGTTTTCTCACTGATTGGTCTTTAGTGTTGGTTATTGAAGCGATTTTTCATAATTGATTTAATTTCCACACTGTAAAACATAGATCACATATGTTTGGATCAGTCACGTTTCTGCTTGCTTACTTGTCATTAAAATTTCCAAAAATAAAAAAATATTGCATTTATACAGCATACGAAAGTGAAAGTACATTTGCATTACTGAATTTTCATAATTTAGGAAGTGAACTTTTAAATCTTTCATTAGTAGTTGTGAGATAAGTATATTGATGCATTGTGTTTCTCTTGGAAATGAACTCTCTACCCTCCTTTAGGTAGTTGTTCATCAAAATGAATGATGTTTTACTCATTATAGCTACATCTTAGGAATTGTTGAAATACACTCGGTAGGGCCAGAAAACCAAAACTTAATTCAAGATTAAATTTTAAAATCAATTGAATGAACCTAACAATGCATTGGACTTAACGTACATTATCTGAAGGTCTAGGCTAGAGATGTGCTCCGGCATCATTAAATCTAGTCACCATTGTTTTCGCTTAAGGTTGGGTGATTCCTCCTTCTGCGATTCAGTAGCTGCTAGTACGGACTTGTGCTCCACGTACTATCGAGTATATATCAAGAGACCCCACTAGGTTATCATCCTACATCCATAGGAAGCCGAGTCCGCCGCCTTACAAACCACAACACACTGAACACAACATTAGGGAAGATTGACTGTTGTACAAAATGTCCTTGGTCATTTCTCTTTCATTTGATCACCAAGGTGTATATGCAGTTTTACAGTTTGTCTAGTAAACCTCTTGTCTAGTACTCCAGAGTAGTCACTTTCATTCCTTTTCGACTCTTTAAAATAAAAGGATCATCTGAGCAATTGTCATTTCAGGCTCATTAAACATTTGAAGGCGACTAGAGTCATCTTTTGTCCTTTTTCTCGACTCTTTAAATATGGAAAGGTCAAATTTTGTTCCTATGTCATAAAAATTGTTGACCACGCTCACATTTTCCTTGTTAATCTTGACTGTGTTTCAATTTGCATAGAATTGTCATCCTACTAGATTTTCACTTTTCCAAGACCTTGAGTTAAGTCATCCTGGTGGAATCACTGATCCCGTCCCCTATTGCTTCTGAGGTATTGGCTGTTAGTGATACCCTTCCTATCATCCCGAGTATTCAACCTCTTGTCTCTCGCCCTCTGGGAAGAGAACCTTACGATATTAATTAGAATCCTCTTTGGGAACCTTCGGAAGATGACTTCCCTTTTACCCCTCCTTTTGCTTCGGTAGCGATGTATTCTTCCAACATGGATGAGACGAGCCCCATTACCAATGAGGAGACTTTTGTGTCAAGTGGAGACATTACTCTTTCCACGGAGGGTTTCACCTTTCACATTGCCCCTCTTAGCATGGCATTACCTCTACGATATCTTTCCTTGTTTGACATCATGAGTTCTGTGTCTCTAAACCAGGCTTCTGTGTGGTCTCGTACTATAGCCCCGACCTCGGAAACTTTCATACCTCAGATTCACAATGTCTCAGTCACCTCTGTTCCAACAATGCCTACTATCTATGTGGCCTATATAGCTCCTATGATTAGTGTCATCATTGTATCTTCAATAGTTACCACTGTTGCTGGGCCTTCAGTTGAGTCCACTAGTGGTGGTCCATCAGCCTCGGCATCTGGAGTTGTAAATCCCACTGGTAGTATTCCTCTCTCTTCTCATCCCATTCCAGCAGGGTGGACATACGAGTAATACATGTTTGCTCTTTAGAACCCAGGTCCGCATAATCTGTTACATTAGTATGATTCCATAGGGGCTCATATTTATCGTACTAGTTCCCTCCCTCTTCAGCCCATGGCTGAAGTTTTTGTCCTGTTATCCATTGACTGGGCTCATACTGCCTACCATGGTTTCTAAAGGCCGCCTTATCAAGGGCAGCCCTATCAAGGACAGCTGTATCAAGGGCAACCTGTTGGCTTATAAGGACAAGCCTCACAGGGACAACCTTCGGCCTTTATAGGTTCCTCTTTTACCTACCTCAGGCAACCTTCTGGTCGACCCGGTTAGCTTCAATTCCAGCCAAACCAACCCATTGCTCAACAAGGTCCACCCTTTGGGCATGTAGGCCAACTTTAGATCTAGCAAGGCCAACCTACTATAACACCAGGTCAACCCTCTAGACAAGTAGGCCAACCTTAGATTTAACAAGGTAAACCTATTGTTCAACTAGTTTAACCTTATGGTCAAACGCGTCAGCCTCAACTTCAGCAAGGTCAATCTATTACCCAGCAAGCTCAACCTTCTGGGCAAATAGGTCAACCTCAGTATCAACAAAGCCAACCATCTAACCAGTTGGGTCAACCTCAATCTCAACACGGACATCCATCCAGTCAAATCAATCCCTCCCCTACTCAACTGGCCACTCAAGCATTAGGTGTTTCTCTAGCCCACCTAGTTTCTAGACTCCGACTAGGCTCCAAACCCAACCTAGCCTCCAAAATCAAGTTGGATTTAAAACCCAACCTGTTTATCAAATGCAGTCTGGGCCTTAGGCGCAGTTTGGAACATAGCCACAATATAGTCTCCAAGCATTTCAGCAACCCCAAGGGCAACCTTAGGCTCCTTCGTATCAAAATCATCAACAACCATAGGTAAATCCCTATCAAAAGCTTCACAGCCTTATGCTGCTTCTGTTGGTCAAGCTAGTAACCAATGGGTTGCTAGTAGTCAAAACTCGGGTCAAATGTCTGGTTATACTTATAATCCCTATGGCCAGAACCCTTATGGACAAAACCCTTATGGGAAAAACCCTTCAGGTCCAAATCAAAGGGGGCAACAAGGAGCTAGGTGGAACCCTAATGCCGGCTCTTATCAGAGGCCTATGATGTCCTTTAATCCTTAATTACCTTTCCTAGAAACTTTGTAACTACCTGATGTGTCCAAGCTTACGAATGATCCAATCCTTCATAATCTGTATTAGCCACTGGTTTGGACTAAAATACCCGGTGATTGTCCTAAATTTGATGGTAAATTTGGAGAGGACCCTCAAGCTCATGTCATGACCTCTCACCTCTGGTGTTCATATAACTCATGGCTTGATGATTCTATTCGCCTCCCTCTCTTCTAAGGGACTCTCACTGGTTCAGCTATGAAATGGTATATTGAACTTACTCGTGGAACTTTCCAGGATTTCAATTCGCTTGCAATGGAATTCCTTACTCACTTTCAGTTGTTGATTCGTTATGAAACCGACACACAACTCCTTACATCCTTGAAACAGGACATGGCGATGCACATTTCCTATCATATTCATGAATGGAGAAGGCAACGTCATTTGATTAAGTTCTAGATCCTTGATCAACTTCTGACTGACTAGTTGACCACCTCGTTTGTCGGTCTAATAGCTAATGATATCACCATGGGGGCATGTGTTACTGAAAAGCAAGCTATCGCACGTGCTCAGTATCTCGATTTGGTTTATTCCCAGTCTCGTACGCTATATGATTATTTTCCTGATGCTCTGCAACCCGAAACTTCTAAAGCCCTATCAATGCCATCTGTTGATGGTGTCATCGGTTCCATTACTTCATCCTCTCAAAAGTCTTCTGTGACCTCGACAAAGAAAAAGCCTACTTCTCTAAATGAAAATGATTCTCAGACTCGGTCTAATGCTAGTAAAACTTCTAAAGTCAATGTCGTCCAGTCCACCATGGCAGATAAATATTTGAAAGGTAAGACAAAGGGAAAGGGAAAAAATAAATTTGATCCACTGAAGGAGGACCCTCCTAAGCCTGCGACCGATGATGGTACCAAACGCAAACCCAAGTACCCTTGTCTCATCTGTGACGAGGATCACTATACTAAATACTGTCCTAGATGGTCTGAGGTTAGTTGTTTGCTTAAAGGCACCCCTGGAACTCTTGTTATGCTTAAGGAACCATTTCCCTCTCAACAAACCCAAATGGTGGTTGATGAACCTCAGTCTTTTTCCACTTTTGGCTCTCAAGTTTTCATGGCTGGGACTATTCCTGTCCATATCAATACTTGATCAAAAGAATATACTCCACCCAATGGGAAGGAACTTGAAGTTCCTTCAAGTGTTCCTGCGTCCAGTTCTGGCCCTCTCCATATTGAACGGTCTAGCACTGAGTCGATCATATGACCCCCTACCAAGGGAGAGCTCTGGAAATCTTCTTACAACGCTATTTCTCATGCAGCTCAACACTATAGCATTGTTGAGGACTTAGCCCAAGCCCCGTTGTCTATGTCTACATTAGAAGTCCTCCATAGTTGTCCCTCCCAAAGGAAGTCTCTCTTATCAACCATTGGTGGCATTGAACCGGCCGATTTAGATTTAATTACTGTCGATCTTGACAATCATGTACCATGATTGCCTCATTAGATTTCTTTCCTCATTCAAGTCATCATTAACTCGAAGAATATTCACCGTAACATTATTGATGAGGGCGCCTCCACTTGCATCATGTCTGTTGCTTGTTGGAAGCCCATTGGTTCACTAACATTGATTCAATCTCCTAATACCTTGGAAGCTTGCGATGGAAGATATTCCCATCCTTTCGGTGTCCTCCTGCGTCTGCCCATTACTCTAGAAAGGAAGTAAGTTGAGGTTGAAGTCGAAGTTGTTGACGCGAATTTGACTTACAACCTTCTCTTAGGTTGAAGCTGGAGATATGTAATGCATGTTGTGGCTTCATCTCTATTCCATCTCCTTTGTTTCCCCATCAAGGGAAAATTGTCATGGTTGATCAATTATCCTTCTTCACCTCTTCTTCTTTGGATGGCAACGTGCCATTTATGGAGCATACCTCCACTCCCTATGAAAGTGTGGGCACTAGACTTTTCAAAGATCCTGCCCTTATGGGTATCTTTTCACTCCCACCTCCTAATGTCACCCCCATTAACAAGATCCCTATCTGTTCTGATCCTTCGGTAGTCCTTCCCATTGATCAAGTAGACACCTGGGGTGACGTCGTGCTATTGAGTTCTGCTGAACTCAACTATGCCGAAATTGTTTCCGCACCAGCATCATCCTCCGATCCTGCTCCATCAAGCAGGCCTCTCTACGTGTATGTACAATCCCTGTGGCTCGGAGATAGCATTTCTTTGGATCTGTTAAGAGATATCTTTCCCTTCGATGAAGTGATTCTAGAGACTATGTCTTTCGAGGAACCTCCTTGGTCTGATCATCACCATCGCTCCTTGTTTCTCCCAGACCATGGGACCATGACTACCTGTCTAGGGAATTTTTCTTCCTCTGTTCTCTCTCAACCCCTTCAGACACCTATTCAAATTCATGAAATTGGACTTAAAAACCATCAAAATTCAAAGACAAGATCGATATACTTACTTGGTGAAAGTATTGCATGAGATGGTTGACCATAGGTGAAGAAATCAAGCTCTGAAGTTTGCATAGGTATGTAGTGTTAAAAAAATTACCAAGGGTGAAAATTCAAAAACAATGTAAAAAAATTTTTTACCCCAAGTCTTATATAAACTTTTTTGAAATTTTAGGGCCTTTTAACATAGGATTTGGGTTTTGGCTATAGTTTTTGATTTTTTCCTCATGGTTTTAGGGTTTTTGACCTAATTTTCTAACATCGCCATATGGATCTTACGTTTCATTTTCTATGCAGGAACAAGGGTGACATATATAGTTTCCAGTCGATACGTGTTTGGTCCATACTACGAAAAGTTTCCCACGATTCCTCTTTAAGCTCTTTTCCGACTCGTAAAAAATGAAAAGATTGCTAAGTTTTTTCCTTTTTTGACTCGTTAAATAGAATAAAAATGGCGGTTTTCTTTCAACTCTTTTCCGACCATTTAAAAACAAAAATATGGCTGGGCTTTTGTCGTTTCGAGCTCGTTTTTGGTTATGAAATTTCATGTCTTTGATCACTTTTCTACCTTTTCAGATTGGGAACACTAGTTATGAAAAGTATTCCTTGATCAAAATGATCAAGCGGTTCTCTTGAGTATTGTGTTCTACCTTTTCAGGCTTGAGGGACACAAAATTACAAAATGGGCCCCCCCTAGAGGTTTTTGTTCCATGTATTTTTCAAACTCTCTAAACATGAAAAAGGCTCCAAGCTTTTCCTGTGTCGAACTCGTTATACTCTAACGACATTATACTCATCGCCACGATGAGACCCGAGCTTCTCCTCCCTAGGGCTCGTTAAAATTTTACGAGGTTGGATTTGTCCAAAGGATGAACTTATACCATAAGGATATGATATCCACTTCAAGCTTGTTTTTCAACAATAATTGGGGTCCTCACCAGCAATGGTGGGGGAAAAATTTGGAAATCTTCATTGGTTACTTACGACAACTAGTCACTCTTGAACATCAACACTTTTGCTTCTCGTCAGGTTTGGGACATCCTCACATCATCGTTGACATTCTAGGGTTTGGGTTTGTCATTTTTCCTCATTCCATTTGATCCTTGTTCTCTCTATCTGAACTTCGATTCCTTGGTACCAAAATGCTACTGCCTTCCAGAGTCGTGTCGCCGATATGTTCAAGAGTATAATATTTCTATAGCTTGCACCTTTACCTCCTCCTCTGATTCTTAGTTTCATCCAACTTCATCTTATTCCTTGTCTCATGTCATTTATTAAGGAACCATTATGGCCCTCCTGCGACGGATTGCTTCCTGTCGACACCAGCTCATTATCTAGGGAGGTAATCTAGAGATCCCTTTTGGTACCTTGGAGCTTGCATGCCTCAATGGCAAGTTCTTCACAATCAACAACAGAATTACATAATTGGTCTTCGATCTGTTGATTCCACAAGTGTTCGACTCCACCTCATTCTTCACATTTTGTGGGTTGTACTAATGGTACCTTGAGGACCATTGACATTACTGGTGGTCTCTCTCGCGCCTGTTAACGGTTGACATCATTGGCCAGTAATCAAGCGATTTTCTACCATGCTCGACTTTAGCACATCTATTCGCAAGTTAGGAATTATATTATGATCGGTTGGGATTGAAGACCCCAAACTAAGATTACATATGTTTGGGTTGCATGGGTTGGTTCGTGATCATATACATGACTCTTTGATTGGATGGCTATGACCATACTTGAGTCTTTCTGGATAGCTGCGAGCATACCTCTATGTTCATAAATGGTCTTATCAACTGGGTGGCTGTGTCCATACCACAGACCAATTTTTGTATGTCTTTTGGATGGCTGCACCCATGCCTAAACTACATGTATTTCACTATTAGAGATATCAGTTGTAATTGTGCTTGCATGTTTTCCACAATGGTGTTCCGGTTTGGTTATGATTTCATAAAGCATTTTACCCCTCCCACTCTCTCCAGCTTCATGCTTTAGGGGGCATCTATTACACAGTAATTTGTCACCAACCTCATGTTAGTCTTCGAGTGATATATCTATTGTGTCATACATCAAATAAACATGTCCATGTCTTCCCACTCCTTTAAGAAGATTAAAAAAGTGCTCTCTAATACTAAAGATTGACCCCTTTTACCTATGTTCTGCATTGTCGCAAGTAAACCCCATTCTTCTTGCAATGATTCTCTGTGTTGAACTATATCGTCATGACGTCATCACAAGGGTACATCTGTTTCCTGCAACAGTCGGATTTTAGGGCTCGATGCAAGTTCTCAAGATATTTATTGCAACAATTTGTCTGAATACATTACTTCCTTGTGACGTCATCGCTAATCCCTAGTGTATGACTTGCGATGACCTAGATATGGTGAATTAGTTCAAATAGTTGGCCTTCTGGGTGATTCTAGAACTGGTTGTTGGGTCAAGGGAGTTTGCTTTTCCTCCTCTGGGATGGTAGTTCCACCTTTTGAGAAACCTCCCTTGAGGATAAGCTCCCTCTCCCTCATTTCATGGAGGCTCCTCCTCCTATAAAATAACTCCCTATTGCTATGATCAACAAGCTCTTAGTTTTTTGGAATAAGAAAATTAGCTAGCTTTGGTGTGAAAGTTTGCAGTGTGAATTGCTGATAGTTTAGCATTTGGTTGTGGGTTGCCTTGGCCTTGTAATAGAGCTTGTGAGTGAGAGAGAGTTATCATCAATTTGGGAGATCCTTTTGAGTGAATTCTTGAAGAAACATATCGGTTAGACCTTTCGAGGAAGGCTTGCGATGTCAAGGCTTGATTGTAAGCTTTGTTTTTATTCATCTTAAAACAATCGAATGTGTTTTCCTATGTCATGTGTAAATGATAACTTATTATTCCTTGACATTATAAGTAAGTAGAGAATTTTTGTATTGTATTATGTGTTTTGTTGTCCTTTTGTGTTGTTTCAGGTATACCGCTCATCGAGGAGAAAGAAACGATAGCTGGAGCAATACAACAGAAGCTTCATTGAACACCGGTTTGAGGTAGGTTATTTCAACGATGTCTACTTAAGGAAAATAGCTATTTTTTTGTTTTGTTGTGACTAGACCCACTCTAGGGCTAGGGGGGTTGACTCTGTCTGTAGAGGGAACATTTCCTACTTCACACAATCTAAAAATGGATAGACATAGCACCTAAATTCACTCATACTGCATCTCTGTAACAACAGTTTATTATGGGCCCAAAGATTGTATCTAGGAATGTGTAACAATAAGAGATTAAGAAAGTGGAATACAATGTCATAAGAGTGGAAATAACCATGGCCATAGGCCTTACAATCTATCCTAATTGGGAAAAACGCCATGCCAAAGATAACACTCTTACCCCTATGAGGCTTGTGATGATATAAGGCATTGTTGTCCAAAGTGTGCCTATTCATTCCAATCTCATCGATAGGTTCCAAGTATTAAGAAGAGATATTTGTATCATAAAGAGTTCCATGAATTGCTTGTCTAGTGCATAGTCATTACAAAATACAAGGGAGAAATGCTACACTATCCACTACAATTAGCCATATTTTGAAACAATTTTTCTAGATGTCGATGCCAAAAAGGCATGCTTCCTTACTTATGTTTGGAAGGGTAGCTGCGTATCCATTCTCTTTGGCATCATGCATCATTTTGGATGTACTTATATCATGTTTAGTTTACGAAATCATTCGTATACAGAATCATAGAGGAGTAAATAATATTTACCCTGCTTTGGATTTGAACCTGTGACCTTTTAAAAAGAAGCACATATTCTTAACCATTAAGCTCACAATGACATAAAAGCTCTTATTCAACACTACTATATTACTAAAATCAAGCCTTGGTCTAAGATGCAGCAACTAAGGAGTAGCCATTACAACAAATTTCATCTAGAGCTTACACATGAGTCTACGTGTTATCACAAGTACTTGTGCACTAAGCTGCAACAACTAAGGAGTAGCTAAGACAAAAATAATCACCAAAAACTTGCACCTAAGGCCAAGCACTCTCGTAAATACTGGTGCACAATAAACAAAAACACAAGGATGTCCTAGGTGAGACATGAAGCCGGGTGGGGGTTGTAACAACAGCCCACTTTTACAAAATTGGCATTATTCCTCAAGATTTGGTTGTTGTTGCTTAAAGATGACAAAAGGTAATGAGACAATGGGATGTTTCCCCATCTGGATTTCATTTTTATCACCCTCACTCCCCACCTGCCAATCTTGTTGGAAAGAACCTTACCTAACTATTTGTTTCCTCTCTTAGTGTTGAACAAACTTCGCCCCTGAAGAAATTTGCAAATCAAGAGATATTCTTGAAATATTATTATAACTTGGTCATTTCATATCCTCTGGCAACTTATTTTGATAGTCAAAGTTCTCAAACTCTTTTGAATTTTTTTAATGCATTTTTTTAAATTCTCAAGCATTTTTTCTAGCATTCATAGATAAGGAAACATCCAATTAAATGAATCAAATGAGAAATGCATTATCTATGCCTATCTCTGTAGGAATTCAATTAAATGGCTTGCATATATTCTTATTCTCAAAATGGTGTTAGACCTTTTGACCATGAATAATTGGGATTAACTAATAGTTAAGATAGAATTGGGTACCTAAAAACATCAAATCTGTTCAATGAAATTGTGCAAGTGATTAGAATTTATATAGGAATGTAATCATATACGTGAAAGAGGTATAAAAATGTTGTACCTGTCATTGATCTCAAATAACCCTAAAACAACACATAATTCAAACCTATCTCAAGGAAATACCAATCTAGAATATTCCCATGATAAGCTCGATGACCTATTAAGAAATACAATACCCTCCTTGAAGAATTTATTG
Organism: Pinus taeda; assembly: GCA_000404065.3. Classification (NCBI taxonomy): domain Eukaryota; kingdom Viridiplantae; phylum Streptophyta; class Pinopsida; order Pinales; family Pinaceae; genus Pinus; species Pinus taeda. The sequence continues at coordinate 54,723 of APFE031483448.1, read as the reverse complement.
TCATGGAAAGTATGAGAAAACCATGCTTCATCGCAATCAAACATTGCCTGACAATATACGTGCAATAGTGGCATGAAATGATTTATGATTAAGCTTATATGGGTAACAAAGACATTAGAGTTTCAATCTATCATAACTAAAAGAATGGATGAAAAAATCTTTCTTACATGGTATTCTCCCACCAAGTCAACCACAATGCATGCATTGGAAAAGTCAATAAGCTAGTAAGGCTCGTAGAATCCAAATCATGTCAATAAGTTCCCAAGGGCATTTTCCAAAAAGTTGGATAACACCTAAAAGCACATAGCATATAGAAGGTAGTTGTTATGCTTAGTGACAACAAATTTTCTTTTTCATGGTCAGGTTCTCTCGGGGTGTTGAATTGAGAGTATCTTGCATAGTTGTAAATTAGAGGAAACCTCATAATTATCCTTGTAGTTTCTGGTTGCCAAAAGATTTAAATATAGAAATGAACAAAAGAGATTGAGGGAATCCACAGAGGCAGACATGAGATCATGGCTAGGGGATTTTCAGAGGAAAAATGGTATCCACTATGTGAACTCTTTCTTCTTGAAACCTAGGCAGAAAGTTTGGATATAGATAATTACGGAGGACCAGTTAAAAATAGAGCTGGTCAAATGGGGGTTGTATTGAAATTTATAGTGAGCAAGATATATTCATTTATTGATGTGCAGATAAATAATTTGACTCCAATAACGTATCCATGATTATAATTATGAATTTATTAAAAAATGTTTGTGCTGGATGATGCAACTCACTCCCGACATGTAGCTAGCAGCTAAGATTGCCTCTTATTCCCCTTTGTTTCTTTCACTTCAAAATTTTTATACCTTCTGAGAAATAGGAACGGAGCATTATAGCATCTGTGAATTTTTAAATACCATATAGAAAGGCCACTCTATGTCTCCCTGTCTTTCACAAGGCCTTCTGAGGAGCCAACAATGGTTATCATTGTTATAAGAAGAGATATGAAGCTAAATATTTGGAAAATGGTCCACTTGAATGTCCATCTTGGGACTCTATTCTGTGCAATGTACATGTCGAATGGAAAGTAGACTACCAATGACCAAAAATTCAGAGGCACCCAAAATTCCCAATACATCATTGAATAATGGAAATAAGATGGAAATGTGAGTGGTTGACACCACAAATGTAGTTCTCCAGCATTTCTGAAGAGATTGATTCTGCACCACCCACAGAAAGGCATGCATATGGGAATTCCCTCCTTGAAGAATTTATTTTCTAGCCAAGTATGAGAAAAACGTGCTTCAACGCAAGAAAACATTGGGTGACAATATACCTACAACAGTGACATGAAATGATTCATAATGAAATTTATATTGGTAACATAGACATTAGAGTTTCAATCCAGCAGAAATAAAAGAAAGGATGAGAAAATTATTTCTTACATAGTATGCTCCCACCAAGTGAACCACAATGCATTCATTGGCAAAGTCAATAAGCCCGTAAGACTCGTAGAATCCAAATATTTTCAATAGGTTTCGAGGGGCATTTTCCCTAAAAGCTGCATAACCCAGAAAAGCACATAGCATATAGAAGGTAGTTTTTATGCTCGGTGACAACAAATTTTCTTTTTCATAGTCAGGTTCTCTTGGGGTGTTGACTTGAGAGTATCCTGCATAACTGTAAATTAGAGGAAACCTCATAATTATCATTGCAGTTTATGGTTGTCCAAAGGATTCAAATATAGAAATGAACAAAAAAGGTTGACCGATAACTAAATTAGTAAGAGAGGTTCTAGTCTTGATTCCAACTAAATTGCCTTTAATCTATCCATTCTCTTCCATTTCTGAGATGTTTGAACCCATGAGTTTCAATAATTGAAATCAGGACTATGGTGAATTAGATTAGATATTGAAATTTCATAACTTGGCCATACATAGTAGTAAGAGACCAATCGAGCCAATGATTGAATCAGTGAATAGAATAAACAACAAATAAATTAATGTTATATAAACTAGGATATATATGTTCTAGAATTAATTCAAATCAAATACTATATATCTTAGCACTTACAACACTAGTTTCTTTACTGAAAGGGTGTTTATTGATAGCTTAAGTGAAATTGAATTAATATATTTTCTCTAGGGAATATACTACCATAGTCTTCTTTTGAATGTGATCTTGATGCTTCCCTTGCTGGTGGGTCAATGAGAAGTGATGAAGACTTTTTTAGCCCAACGACCCTATCACTTTCAAGTTGAGAGCCTTTCTCACTAAGCCATAAGTTTCCAGCAAGTCCCTTGTTCCCTGGAAAAAAATAATTGAAACGTAACTTTCTCATATTATGGATCATTACTATACATGCATATACATAAAAGGAAAATTTAGTATGCTAGAAATCCCTAGAGAACATGGAGAACCAATCTACCTCCTTCTTGTATGTATATATAAATCCATATATGTTTGTTCCTCTTAGGCTAATTTAGATCTGAGTGAGGGAATCCATAGAGGAAAACATGAGATCATGTCTAGGGCATTTTCAGAGGCAAAACAATATCCACTATGTGAAATCTTTCTTCCTGGAATCTAGGAAGAAAGTTGGGATATAGGTAATTATGGAGGACCAGTTAAAATTAGAGTTGGTCAATTGGGGGTTTTATTGAAATTTACAATGAATACAATATATTATGTTATTAATGTGCAGAAAAATAATTCAACTCTAGTAATGTATTCATGACTATAACTATGAAGTTATTAAAAAATGTTTGTGTTGGATAATGTAACTCACTCCCAACACGTAGCTGGAATCTAAGGCTACCTCTTATTCTTCTTTGTTTTTTTCACTTCAAACCTTTTATACCTTTCGAGCAATAGGGACAGAGAATTATAGCATCTGTGACTTTTTAAATACCATATAGAAAGGCCTCTCTATGTCTCCTTGACTTTCACAAGGCCTTCTAAGGAGCCAACATCGGTTATCATTGTTATAATAAGAGATATGAAGCTGAATATTTGGAAAATGGTCCACTTGATTATCCATCTTGGGACTCTATTCTATGCAATGTAGATCTCAACTAGAAAGTCGACTACCAATGACCAAAAATTTAGAGCACCCAAAACTCCCATCACATCATTGAATAATGGAAATATGATGCGAGTGTTAGTGATTGACACCACAAATGCAATTCTCCATTAAATTCTAAAGAGATTGACTCTGCACCACCCAAAAAAGAGAATGCATATGGGAATTCCCTCCTTGAAGAATTTATTGTCAAGCTAAGTATGAGAAAACCATGCTTCAACACAAGAAAACATTGGCTGACAATATACCTACAACAGTGGCATGAAATGATTTACAATGGATTTTCTATGGGTAACAGAGACATTAGAGTTTCAAGCCAAAAAAACTAAAAGAAAGGATGAGAAAATTCTTCTTACTCGGTATTCTCCCACCTAGTGAACTAAAATGCATGCATTGGAAAGGTCAATAAGCTAGTAAGGCTCGTAGAATCCAAATATTGTATGTAGGTTTCCAGATGCATTTTCCCCAAAAGTTTCATAACTTAGAAAATCACATAGCATACACAAGGTGATTGTTATGCTTAGTGTTGTTTTTCTTTTTTCAAAGTGAGGTTCTCTAGGGATGTTGACTTGACAATATCCAACATAGTTGTAAATTAGAGTAAGCCTCATAATTATCCTTGTAACTTTATGTTGTCCAAAGGAGTCAAATATAGAAATGAACAAAAGGATTGAGCTATACCTGAATTTCAAGGATAATGTAAGTATGTGGAAATGTAAATGCAATTTCACCAAGATCTTGAAGCATCCGCCAAACTTTTTGGGCTTGAGTAACAGAGGAGCTAGTGTTAATTCCAACCAAATTACCTTTAATCTCTCCATTCTATGCCATTTTCCATAGGTTTGAACCCATGAGTTTCAATAATTGAAATAAGGAATATGATGAATTGGCTTAGATATTGAAATTCCATAGCCTGATGATACATAGTAGTAAGAAACCAACTGAGGCAATGATTGAAGCCTTGAATAGAATAAATGAGAGCAATATAAAAAAATACCAATAGAAGTTTGGTATCAAACATAGGATAACTTGTATAACTCCAAAAAGGATCATATAAGTGAGATCTAGAAAATGGCATGAAGCATCATGTCCATACTTTTTTATATCAATTTGATTGCCTAATTGCTCTGTATTGTTCATAATCTTTTATTAGTAAGAGTTATAAGAACCAATAGCTCTAAAACCTTCCAAGACAAGTGATGAGAAGGTCCAATTTTAAAAAGTAGCGTAAGCCCTAAAAATAGTCTACAGAATCATAGCATAAACAATTTTATGCACAACAAGTATTTAGCAGTGAAAGAAAAAATAGAGTTAGTGCTTTGTTTAATTTAGACATTATTACAATCCCAAATATCTTGTGATGGAAACTGACCTGACACTGATTGAAGTAGTGATGGTGTAAGCAACATAGATTCCATAAAAGGAGGCATATTGACCAAGTCCATGTAAACATGCTCGTCTTGCACCTGAAATGTGAGAAATGTAATTATTGCATGTAAATTTGACAAATGTATTTAAAATGGAGGTAGATACAATCATCTTAATTCCATGCATATGTCATGTGTGTTTTTAATGCTTTTTGGGGATGTATAGATGATAAATTTTGTGTTAAAATGATTTATATTAATATTTGTTGAAAGACGTCATGAAAGTAGAAAATATATGCAAGAAAAACTTGAAACAATCTAAAAATGTATAGATATAGCACTGAGATTCACTGGTACTGCATCTTTGTAACAACAGTTTATGTTGGGCCTAGAGATTGGATCTGCGAATGTGTAACAACCGAAGACCAAGAAAGTGGAAGACAACGTCACAAGAGTGAAAAAAACCATGGCCACAGGAACTGGAATCCATCCCAATTAGGAAAAACTCCGTGCCAAAGATGACATTCCTACCCCTATGAGGCTTGTGATGATATGAGCCACTATTGTCCAAAGTGTGCATATTCATTCCAATCTCATCCACAACTTCAAATCTCATTTTCAAACAAAACTTAGGCATCCTTATCAGAAAAACCATCGAAGAGAAGTATAATGGAATGGAGAAATGAAGAAGTTGGCATACCATACCCCTTTGGAGCAGATATTTTGAGCCATGAAGCTCCATGGAAGCTTGTATTTCCTTAGAAGGTGCCTGTTGTTTGAGTTCATGAGAAAGAAAAAGTATTGTGAATATTTTAATTTATTAAATATATTTATATGGATGTGGATCAAGAGCAGATGAATAATAATTTTTAATACAAATTTGAAGTATTAAGAGGAGATATCATCGAGGAGCCCAGTGATTTCCTACATAACCTCATTATTTATAAGGATCTTGCGATCCAGCGGAATCCCTCCTGTATGCGTCCATGATAGCAACAAATGCACATACTTCTTAATGACTAGTGAACTTCCAAAGTAGGGAACATGTAGCAGGTTGGTGATTCTCGACTTAAACAAAGGTTGGAACAAGCTTAATACTTTGGCATGTAAAATTTTGTTACCTTGTCCCTTTTAGACTGATAAATGAGACCATACATAACTGCATTTGAACCTGTATCCAAGAAGATGCTTTCAAGCTATGGGTACAGCGAATCTTCTAGTGGCTATTAAACATTACAAAGAAATGAAAACTCATTCCACTCATTATCTAGCTAGTAAATATTACGTAAGAGAACAAAACTCAGAAAACAGAGCTTCATTCACATTTCAATTTTACTATGGAATGACCAATGTTCAGGGTATTATCAAATAATGGCAGCCTTTGAGAAATAAGTTGTAACAATCGTCACGTTTCACTCCATCATTCTCACGATAAAATGATTGAGGCTGAGCGAGATATTTTTGTCGGTGATGAATTCCTTGAGCTCCTTGGCCATGGAGACTCTATTACGTTCTCTGCCACGAATCATCTGCATTTTCCCCATTTTACACATGCTTTGCAATGAGCATCACCCAACCATACCTGCAGATTCTCCTAGGAAGATTTAATGCTCGCCCCTACGAATTCAGAGTAGGGAACATGTTGAAGAAGGCATTGTGCTCAAGGATCAGCTCAGTACAGAATCTGCTATGCATTGGAGGATATTGAAAAACCCATTTTAAGCTCTCGCGACAAGGCATCAAATCTTACTATCCAAAATTTGATTTTCGAGGGGAGGTCAGAATTCTAGAAAAGCAGGCCACATCGTCGCTCTTTCTATTTCTTTGCAACATCAAACAAAGTCTTGACATCTGCAAGGGCATCCCAAATCCTTACAGTATGTTCTAGCCCAATTTTTTACCTGTGCCTTGGAATCAAAGGTGGTCACAACCCTCGAAAACGTTATGTGGAAAACCTAAAGAAAATAAGTAGTACACTCTATAACTAATGCTTAACGAGCTTTGTGTGATCTAATCAAACAACTGAACACCTTTCAATCATCTATCACATAATCCAATGGCCTAAAGTGATGACAGGTGGGCAAGAGGGAAGCTCTTCTTGAATAACACCTTACGACGTAATTATTTTGTTAGGATTATAATCCATTGAGTTTTTAGTATTAATCACTAGGGTTTATTATTCCATTGGGTTTATAATATCGATCATGGTCAACCGTGTTTTAATAATAATAATAATAATTATTATTATTATTATTATTATTCGAATTCAAGCTTCTCTGATCCATATCGTAACATATAAAGAATTTTTTTCTAAGGAAATCATATTAAAGATTTAGGTTGATGCATTTCGAACCATTAAGTGTGGTTCATCTTTAGGACACGATGAAGAAATAGATCGAGGAACACGGTTAAATAGGAAGACAAGTCAACCTAACAGCTAGAAAAAAATGGCTAGTTTGACTATGGGAGGGAGAGGGAACATATTTGTAATTTTTAATAATAATGGTTATATCTGATAAAATTCAATTCATATTAATTTATTTATTTATCTTAACGGATATATATATATATATATAATATATATATATATATAATATATATATATAATATATATATATATATATATATATATTAATTAATTATATAAATTTATCTATGAATAAAAATTAATATAAAATTGTATATTAGGGTTTTATTTTTATTATTATTAATTATTATTATTGTTAAATTTGTTTTATAAACAATTTAACAAAAAAAATATAAAACTTAATATACAATTTTATATTAATTTTTTATGCATAGAATATAAATTCACACTTTAACACACACACACACACACACACATATATATATATATAATAAGATATAACCGTAAAGATAAACAAATAAATTAATATGAATTGAATTTTATCGGATATAACCATTATTATTAAAAATTACAAATCTGTCCCCTCTCCCTCCCATAGTCAAACTAGCCATTTTCGTTTAGCTGTTAGGTTGACCTCTCTTCCTATTTAATCCTCTTTGTGGATTTGTTTCTTCATCGTGTCATGTAGATGAACCACAATTGCTGGTTCGAAAAGATTCAACCAAAATATTCAATGTGATTTATTCGCTCATGCAAGGCCACGCAAAGGGAGCCAAGTGTTGTGCAGAGCACCAAACGGGTCAGCGTAGCTGATGCAAAGGCTCCCAAAGTTGATGCATGGCCTCCTGGGGCTAACATAGGCCAAGATAGGCTGACATAGTGCTAGCATGAGACAAAGAAGGGCTGACGCAGTCCAGATTGGGCAGACGTTAGGGTTGCAAGAGCAGTTTTGTGCTGAGGAGCTGCCGGAAGTGTTTTCCCTGGTTTCAACCACGAGATTTCTCTCAAACTGTGAGGTATAGCTGCTAAGGAAATTCTCTGTTGAGTAGGCGAGTTACGACACCCAAATTGTACTCTGATATTGCTTAATAAGAAAACCCTCAGATAGCTTCACCAATTTTCCTGCATTGGGTTTTTTCGGGAACACTGGTCCAAAAATAATGGTGTCATCTTGTGTGTTTGTTTTTATTTCTTTTAATTGCTGATTTGTAATATGTTGAGCATGCACTAGTGTTTATTTTCAATATTTACTTTGTAAATAACTTGTTAAAGAAAAATAACAAGTAGGTGGGAATAAATCAGAAAAAGTTCATGAAGGGTTTTTAAATAAAGTAAACTTAGAAACTTTAACATGGTATCATAGCGTGATTACAGATCAAGGAGGACTAAAAGACATCAAATGAGCGGAGCAATAACAACAGAAAACAACTGTCACGAGGTGACATAAGTTGTTTCTAGTAGTGTAGAAGCCAAGGAAGTGTGACACAGAGCCAGCGAGAGCCACACAGAAGAAGTTGGGAATTGCGCAAAGCCTCAGAGAGGCTAGCGTTGCTGATGCAGAGGGCTAGAGCGCTGATGCAGGGCATCCCATGGCTCACACACACCCATCAAGAGTGGTGCAAATCTAATAATAATAATAATACAAAATTAGTAATCATAAGAATAATAATTTTAATAATTAACTATAATAATATGCCTTAAATAATTAATATTAAATAATGAACTAAATAAATAATATAATAATAAAAACATTTAATAATATATGAATTAATAATTATTTAAATATTATTATATTTATTTTACAATCGTTATTGTTATTACTTAATCTTACGGTGATGGTTGAATTAAACACTTGTTGGTTTCAAAATGCTCTGCCAAAATTTAACCATGATGTCGTTTTTTTAAGCTAAAAACTTTTCTTAATGTCATTATATATCCAGGTTGAATAAATATACTACTATTATCAAATAATATTAATATAAATAATTATTTTCTACCTACATCATCTAAAATTAACTTATTATAAATTACATTAATTTAAATAAAAATTAATATTATTATTAATTATAATGATATTAATAATAATTATTATTATGTATGTATGGGATCGTAATTACAAATAAAG